>QGDG01000031.1:0-279964 GCA_003268315.1 Stemphylium lycopersici
TTCGATCAAGCCTCAATCAAGCGCTTGTATTCGGCTTGATTGTTGACAAGTCTGGTGCTAACGGAGGTGAAGATGCATACATCATCAGTTTCGGTATTCTGGCCATGATCATCGTGTATCCTTATGGCAACCTCTCGGCTATAGATACGTATTACTTTGGCGTGAGCTGTTCGACTTCTTCGGGACTGAACCCGTAAGTGCTTCTTTATATGTCCGTGATTGCATGCAAGAGCTTGGTTCACTGACCATGCAACAGGGTCGACGTCAAAGCCATCAAGACGTACCAGCAAATATTCGTCTACATCACACCTATAGTGACAAATTTGGGTTTCATCAATATCCTCGTCGTGGTAGTGAGGTTACGGTGGTTCAGCCAGAAGCTCAAGGGCATTGGTAGGTTCTGCCACTGTCACGCCTCATCAGTCAATGTCTAATGTATACATAGCCGCTGCACACACTAGACCAAAGAGTTCCAGAAGATCCATCGACCCACAAACTCACGCCATCACCAACTCGTCTGAGACCAGAGATCTCGAGGGAGGTCCCACTGGAGAGACTGCCTCGGAGAAGAAGCCTGTTGTATCCGAAGAACAAGCCAACAATGACGCTTCTGCCGTTACACGGATCACGTTCGCCCCGGATCCTCGACACACCATCAATGAGAAAGGCGCACTGCGTGTAGCTGGTCCGCGTGACGGCGACGATGGTGAGAAAGCCTCATAAACATTGACATCGCGACGTTGACAAGATCATAGGCCGCCCATTCAGCCCAATGTCCGATGGTAAGCAGACTGAATATGGCCTGTGCAAGTACCAAGCTAATATTCACATGACAGACGAAGATGAGGACCAGATCAAGCCTGTTCCAGAGTCAAGCTACCCCCTACGCCGCAAGAACACGGACACTCGGAGTATGAGCAGAAGCATGAGCAAGGCCAAGTCAGTGGATCGCGCAGTCTCATCCATCTTTGTTCTTGGAAGCACCGCAAGTGCTCGCCGCAGTGAGGATAGACCAAGACGGGAGCCGATCGACTTGGCATCAATGAGCCGAGAAGAGTTGGGTGGCGTCGAGTACCGTGCGCTACGCGTATTGCTCAAGGTTGTTGTCTGTATGTGAAGCCTTTGGGAGGTGAAAGAGAAGCGACTGACTGATGACGCTAGGCTACTTCTTTGGTCTACATTTGTTCGGAGTCATCTGCTTGCTTCCATGGATACATAACGCGCCCGCAAAGTACCAAGACTACCTCGCCTCGCAAGGTCAGGACAAGACGTGGTGGTAAGCGTTCAAACTCTCTTCATAGCCGTTTCGGCATCCCATACTGACACGAAGCAGGGCCTTTTACTCCTCACAAACTATGGTGGACAACCTCGGTCTCACCCTCACACCCGACAGCATGATCTCCTTCCGCGACGCAACATGGCCAATGCTGGTGATGTCCTTCCTAGCCTTTGCTGGAAACACATTCTACCCCTGCTTCCTGCGCCTCGCCATCTGGATAATGTGGAAAATCGCCCCAGCAACGTCCTCACTCAAAGAATCATTGCGCTTCTTGCTCGACCACCCCCGCCGCTGCTACACACTCCTATTCCCTAGCGGCGCCACCTGGATCTTGGCCAGCATCCTGTTCGTCCTCAACTTCGTCGACACGTTGCTTATCGTCGTCCTTGATCTCGACAACCCCGAAGTCAACGCTCTGCCCGTGGGCCCCCGCATTCTCGCCGCGCTCTTCCAATCCGCGTCATCCCGCCACACAGGTACATCGTCGTTCAACCTCGCCAATGTAAACCCCGCCGTGCAGTTCAGTCTGTTGGTCATGATGTACATCTCCGTGTACCCGATTGCAATCAGCATACGCATGAGTGAGAGCTACGAGGAGTCACCTGTGGGCCTGTACGCCGCGGACGAGAGTCTAGATGAAAAGGGTGAGGGGAAAACCTACCTTATCAACCACATGCGGAATCAGTTGAGTTTCGATCTGTGGTACATTTTCCTCGGTGTGTTTTGTATCTGTATTGCCGAGAGCAAGAGGATCATGAGCCAAGAGGAAGGCAATGTTGTAAGTCGTTTTCTCACCTTTCTCTTTCCCCCCCTTCACTCGTAGTAAACTTCCCGACTAACGCAAACAAGTCCTTCACCGTCTTCGCAATCTTCTTCGAAGTCGTATCCGCCTACGGCAACGTCGGCCTCTCCCTCGGCTACTCAGACAATCTCGCTTCGCTATCCGGCCAATTCACCCTCTTTGGCAAACTCGTCATTTGCGCTATGATGCTGCGTGGACGGCACAGGGGTCTGCCGTATGGCCTCGATCGCGCGATCAACCTGCCCAGCGATCTTGTCGGCGAGGAGGAGGAGCGGTACAAGGATGAGGATGGTGCGGGAACGTCGACTAGTGAAGGGACCGGGGAGAGGGACGCGGAAATAGAGAGGGAGAGGGAGCGAGCGGATGAGGGGGCGTTTGCAAAGGGGAGGCGAATGGTCAAGACTTTGACTCAGTAGATTGGTGGGACCTGGAGCTGTCTGTGGATGTGGATGTAAAATGGTGAGAAGGCAGTGTAGAAGTCTTTTCTTTCTTTCTTTCTTTCTTTCTCTTTCTCTCGTTAGATTGAACAGCAGTTTAGACGTTAGAGGCTTGCAAGTTTCGATACACCAATTTGACTCATCAATAGCAACCACATACTTAAATAAATCTACTCGGCACCTTGGCCAACTTCCCCTCCGCATTCCTTTCCCGCTGCTCACACAGCGCCATACTAAGACCCCACAGCATGCTATCCTACTCCGCTGTAAACCTTTCACACTCGTCCTTGTCAACCCCCCAAACGTCTCTTTACGCTCCGAGGGCGCGCCGACTGGCTTCTCAGGCTACATTTATCTCTTTGTGGAGGAGTATCCAGCCTCAGAGAAGCTTTTTCGTCCCTTGGGCAATGGCCTCGATATCGGTGTTTGCACAGCTGCAAAGACGAGTGAGCGAGCGAGCGATGATGGCGTGGTGAGATTCAGATACTGCCACCTTCGATGAGTACCCCGGAATGATTCACCCTGTGAACCATGCTTCATGGTCCAAAATCACCTTGGGAGTTTCAGATAATCATCAATGTCGGTCGCATTGTTTGGTATGTTGATTCGCCCGATGTTTGCCACCGCGAAATCGTGTCCGTTGAGCCCGCCGATTTCTCTCGTTTATCAAGACTGGAACTGTGAATTTTGATGTAGACTAGATGCCGAGAAAAGGCGGGCGCAAAGTATAAATGGGGTGCGTCGCTGATGGAGGATGAGTTGGTAGTGGCAGGGATATGCGTATTGGACACCCCATGTATGAGGATTGCATGTTATCCGTCATGATTCCAGGTCTTTCCCTATCGTGCTATTTACCTTTTCTACTTCTAAGGACTCTGCGTTCACCGGGTGTGTCCGTGTCTTCAATGCCACTCTCTTCATCTTCTTCATCAACATCTGTCTCGTCTCCCGCATCAATATGACCGCCCACATTCTCATCTTGTCCTGGAGTATTGCACTCTTCTTTGTCTTCTAGGTCTCGCTGTCCAACAATCTCGTTCCCATTACCTTCTCTCTCTCTAATTTTAAGCACTTTTATCCTCCATATGCGCTGCTCCATTCGAAGTCTCAACTCTTCCATCTCTTTCCTCTCTGTGACAGTCGCGTTCTCTGGTATACTGGGAAGATTATCCAGGTTTGTCTCTAGCCTCATCTCTTCATCTCGGTCGTTGGCGGTCGCGTTCTCGGCTGAAGCCGCATCTGCGACTTGGGTACCATTTGGCAAAAGCGACACATCTCCCGCAACTTCATCCAAATCACGCTGCCAGTGAGGCACACGAACACGATCTTGTTCAAGCCTGGAAAGTCTTTTCTTTTTCCGCTCTTTCTGCTTCGCTTTCTCAGGCTCTAGATCAGACAGAAACCCGGTATCATCTGGTGCCCGGGGGTCGGGATCCTGTTGTACGAGACTTGGTTTTTCTGGGGTGGATGGGTCGAGGGCAGCTTCTTCTTCTACTTGGCGCTTTTTTCCTCGCGTGGGTTTTGCCCGTATCGGCTTCTTGGCAGCAGATGCCGTGGGGTTTAAATCAACTTTCAATGGGCGCACGTGAGAGAGATACTGATACTTTCCACCAGGGAGAGGTTCAGAAGAGCCTTCTTCCTCCTCCTCTTCAGAGTCATATTCTGGTGCCACTGGCGTCTTGGGTAACTCTTTGAATTCCAGTGGGGTATTAACTGGCGACTTCTCTTCTTCCTCGGCTCCTTTTCCAGCTTCTGCGTCTGCCGCCTCTTTCTCGTACTCTTTGAGCACGCTTTTCAGATCTGTCACCTTTACCCAACCCACCTTTCCAGCTGCCGTTCCATTCCTTTCTTGTCGTGCTTTAATGGCACGCCTGGCCTTGGCCCGGAAGTCCGGGATAGTGGCATTCGGTATTGCAGATATTTGACTCAAAAGTGTAAGAATCGCAAGATCCCATTGCGTTGCTTCGAACTGCTTGTTTGGCCATAGTGCTCTAGGTAGACATTCATGAACGCGGTCGATTTTCCAGTTTCTAGTAATAGACTTGATGGTACTGGTGACGGAACTTGACGGTTTGGACGGTGCCATTGTTGCGCTAGGGAACAGAAAAACCTCAAGCGTACTGCAAGCCGAGTGGATGGATCAAATGGAAGGGCTGGAGGAGGGGCGATAGGAAAGGTCTGTGTAGCGATATGTTGCTGCGTGTAGATGTCATTGTGATGATGTGGACGATGAGGATTGAGGTGCCAACTTGAAGTACTCGAAGTGAAAGGCGGTAGGTGCGTGGCTGACTCGCAGACGCTAGCATCCAGAAGCGGCTAGTGAGATAAGTTTAGCACCACCCATGAACGGGGTAGCTCGCTCGAAAGATGCTAGATGACTATGACAGACGTACTGCATGTGAATTCAGGGCATCGGGCGCCAGACGCCGGGAGCTTTGTTTACTTGCCAGTGGGACTATGATGTCATCGGAAATCTCGGACCGGGCTTAGCGACTCCGACGATTGCAGTAAGCTCGGTGCTTTGGTTGGTGAAACAAATGCGCTATTGATGCGTGCTTGCATCGAGGAATTTCAGAAATGCTTTCGTTGTCTTCCGAAATCTCGGACACTTCATACTTTCGTCTAGAGAAAGCCCCAGATGTTGTACAGATCGTGTCGCGTGTATGATACAGGTATAGCACAAAGCTGAGGAGAGTGTGAACGCCGCCCGCTGCCGAACCTGCCTGCGGTAAATGCCAAAACATGCCAAAAACACCACTTGTCCAGCCATCTCGCTGCCCTCTTTTCGTACCGAAGCGACCCGTGCTTCAAAAATATAGTCTGCGAATGGAAATCGTCTACGCAGCCACAGCCATGCCTCCGCCACCACTGGGCGAGCCTCCGACGTCGCTCGGTGGTGGTGGAGGAGCATCCAGCCTTGTGTTGTCGGCCATCATGCGGTTGAAACCGATTGAGACACCCTCGATGACAGCTAGCAGGATAGCGCAGGAGATGGCACCGTTACGCATCGACTTGTAGCCTCCTCGTACCGCGAGCGATCCACCAGTAAAGAAGCCCGCAATGATGGCATTCCAAGGGTCCTCTTTCTTCCGTAATCCCTTTACGGCACAGTCGTATGTGTTGAAAAGTCCTCCCCATACACCAAAGTTGCCGCCGAGAACGGGCGCGCGAGCCTTGATCGCTGTGATGGCGCCTATGCGTCGTTCGCCGTAGGGTGAGTTACGGAACTGGATAGTCCTGTCAGCGCCAATTGCCGAGTAGAGAGAGAGATGCCTACGCCTTTGACTCCGTGCCATACTGCGCCTCCGACAGCCTGATATCCGATTAGTGTATACACTGAAAATGCTGCGCTTGGAGGGACATACACCCATGGCGAAGGCGCCACCAAAGTCATTGAGAATGACCCATGGACAGGGATCGCGCGAATGATCCATTATGTATTAATAGTGCGGAAAAGAGGGTGGTAGAGCGGGTTCGCGGACGACGAGAGCGTGTGGGCGAGCTTGTGGTCGGACGGTAGCCACCGGTGACGATGCGCTTCGATGTTTTTCGCTCGAGGACCCTTGCTTCATTTGCGCTAGCGGCGAAACCTCGGGGCCGTCCGCAATGTCTCCCTCCAACCTTCACCACCAGCCATCTTCATTCCCAGAATTATGCTGCCACACATTGATTCGTCCATGAACTACCGAGTAGACTTGCCATGTTTCATGACCAACTGTAACCACAATCTACGCAACAGCTCCGTATGCCGCCAAGGCGGGTACAGCTATGACGGTCAACGGCGCGGAAAGATGGGCAAAAAAAGTCCAGTGCCACCCGATTTCATATGGCATAAAGAGTTCTTGAGAAGTATTTGCTCAGCTGCGTGAGATTTCCGACATGTTTTACCTATTCAGTCCCGCCCAAGCACGCGTCGAATCATCTTGTCAACCTTATCTTATCATGTCTCTCGTTTGCTCCATCATCACCATCTGTTTCTTTTGTCCTTTGTGCCCGGCAGGAGAAGATATAGGCGGTATAAGGAAACCCGCCTTCGCTTACTATTAACAACGGACCTGCTTGCGCAATGACTGTCACCTCTGAGAACACAACGAGCAGAAAACATCCGACACCATGGATGCGCTTAAAACCCTGATATGATTCTAGTTTACTCTCACTGGAGCCGACATAGGGATCAGGACTCAACGCGCTCGCGGGTTGTGGGCAGGCACCTACCCCGCTATATCGCTCCATTGTCTCGTCTAATGGACAGTCGGGCCTCTCATCTTCACCACTCATCTTCACCACTCATCGCCAGATTTGCACCGTTCTCGGACCCTACTTCTGCAGTCTATGTCACCATGAGCTGTCTGCCTAGCGCAAAGTCTTGGCGACTACTTTCGCACTGCTGTTGTATCGATCAACCTCCATCTTTCTTCCGTTGCCCTCTGCCCTCATACACTCCAACATTGTGAAAAACCACTCGGAACGTCGCTTGAGATGGCGGACGCTACGCGAAGCCGTGCTCGCAACGAGAATGTGAAGCCTCCAGCCTCTCCCGTCGAACGAAGCAAACTACCCAGTCGACCTCACAGCTCTACCAACTAC
This sequence comes from Stemphylium lycopersici, assembly GCA_003268315.1. NCBI lineage: Eukaryota > Fungi > Ascomycota > Dothideomycetes > Pleosporales > Pleosporaceae > Stemphylium > Stemphylium lycopersici. The sequence continues at coordinate 7,106 of QGDG01000031.1, forward strand.
TCTCGAGATGATGTATCTCACCTCAGCCAGGACCTTGACCCGATACGTGTTGTTGACCGCGAATGTAAGTGGCCCACCTTTGACTTGCAACCGGCATTCTGACGCATCCTTGAACAGCTCTCCACCACCAAGAGCACCCCGCAAGAGCATCCGAGATCCATCCGCTGGGACTCCATGTAAAGGATGCCATTGCCACAATCAGCCGACTCGAAACGCTGGGTTTACAGCGGCTGAAGATTCCGCTACCAAAGTGCATCGTCTTGGGTAAGTTGACATGAGAAAGCAGCAGTATGAGTCGTACTAACAAACCAAATAGGGGAACAATCTACGGGAAAATCCTCCGTCATCGAAGCCATCTCCGAGATCAAGACACCCAGGTCCGACGATACATGTACCCGGTGTCCTTTGTTCATTAAGCTCGAACCTTCCGGAGATCCCAAGGCTGGTTGGACTGCAAGCGTTAGCCTCCGCCGCGAGTTTGGCTACGATGGCAAGCATGGCCATGGCCGTGAGAGGCGATTTCCGGGATGGATTCAACTCCCGCAGACAAACAACGTGCCATTTGCCGAGACCGAGGATCCCAATGAGCTCGAGCGCATCATTGCCCGCGCGCAGTTAGCAACTATCAGCCCCCTGATTGACTACAAAGAGTTCTTGCGCCCATCCGTTATCGGGATGAAAGATCGGCACAGCTGCGCGTTCAGTCCAAACATTGTCTGCATCTCCATTACCCACCCAGATCTGCCCGCTTTGAGTTTCTATGATCTTCCTGGAACAATCGGCCAAGCAGAGTCTGAGGAAGAACAATTTCTCGTCAAGTTCGTTCGTGACTTGGTGACCGACTATGTGGAGGACCCCGAGGCTCTGATTCTTGTCACCTGCTCTTTGGAGAACGACATTGCGAACTCTACTGCGGGTGGCATCGCGAGAGCTTCAAAGGCCACCGATCGATGCATTGGTGTGTTGACGAAACCCGATCGCCTACCTGCTGGTTCACGTCATGATAAGTTGATGGAGGTGTTTGACCAGAAGCGGTTCGCTCTCGGCCATGGATACTTCGTGGTGAAGAACCTAGGACAAGACGAAATCAACCAGGGGTTCACTCATCAGCAGGCACGAGCTCAGGAGCAACAGTTCTTCGGTCAGGGCGTGCCTTGGTCTACCACCTTCAAACAGTACAGTCATCGGTTTGGCACACTCAATCTTCAGAGATTCTTGTCTGGAAAACTAGCCGACCAAATTACCAAAAAGCTTCCCATAATCGAGCAAGAGATCAACACTAGGCTGAATCAAATCGAAACTGATCTCCAGCAGTTCCCTGAGCCGCCAACATACAATGCTTCGCGCATCATCACGGATATCATTCTTGACTTCTGCCAAGAGTTGCGCAAGGAAGTCGAAGCCGAGTTCCCATTCAAGACCTGGCGCAACAACTGGAAAGCTTTGCAGAAAGCCTTCTTTGATGCTCTTGTGAGCATGAAGCCTACCATGTCAACCAGCGGACAAGAGGACGCAAGTGTGTACCTTGACGTACTGAATTCGCTTCCTGGGAGCTCAGCAAGTAAGGCGATTTCTGTTTCAGACAACGAGGACGAAGCCGATGATGTGGACTATGACGACGCGTCTTCGCAGAAAGCTCCTGAGACTCCCACAAAGAAGAGAAGGATCGATTCATCGGGCGCCGCAGTTTCTTTACCTGTGAAAACACCAAGTCGACGAGGAGGTGCTTCATCACCAGAAGCTAATGTCAGAATCCCAACTCCCGATTTCAGTGACCTCCAGAAGAAATTCTCCCTAGACGAAGTTCGCAAGCACCTAGTGGAGAATTCTCAAAGCAAGATTCCTGGACAGATTGAGCCGCGTGTGGTAGACAACATGATGCTAGAGACGATTGAACAATGGATTCGACCGTTGAACGAGTTTTTCAACACAATGGAAGAGCAAATCCGAACCCATGTCAAAACCTTGTTTCAGAAGCATTTCCGGAAGTGGGACGGGTCGACTTTCTTTGTGAACGCGTGGAAGATTGTCGAGCAAGTGCTCAACCTCAACTTCTATCAGCAACGGACCACGATGGCTGAAGAGAGTATGAACGACGAAAAAGACGGCCCCTATATCTTCCACGAAGAAATATTCGAGCAAGAGAAGGGTGCAGTCCTGAATAACTACCGTCAAGCTCGATTGAAAGCTCGCCTAAATATCTATAAGCGAGGCAAGCAGCGCCATACCAGGAGGGTACGTAGTATCTCAACGACACAAGGCTTGGCCATGAGACTTTTACTGACTTCAGATCCCAAATTCAGGCCATGACCGCACAAGAAGAGGAGAGGCTCAAGAGAGACGAGAGGACCATGGCAGTACTACGCCACGAGCCATATGAGATCGAGCTTGGCGCGGTCGTGCAAGTCACTGCATACTACATGCTTGCTGCGCGTCGTTTCCACGACTCCGTCTGCATGCGCATTGGGTCCAAGTTCTTCAAGCAACTCCGCACCCAGCTTCGTGATGAGCTAGAGAATGGTCTTGGTCTTAACGACGGCAGCGAAGGTCATTCTGCAGTTCTCCCCACAATTCATCTTACTGACTACTAGACAGGACATCGCAACGCCGTTCATCTCCTCGCCGAGCCTCCCCATCGCTATCATCAACGTAGAGAACTCTCCAGACAACGCGAATCGCTTCTTCAAGGCCAGATGATTCTCAAAGATCTCCAACAAAAGAAGTACGGTACCGATCGCCCCCCTACGATGCTGAACATGCGTTCTTGACCTGCCTCCTCAGGCTTATCGTTCGGTGGCACTCTCGCGCCTCTGCCGAAAGAGATGGAAGATGTGCATGAGGCTTAGGTTTCGCACCCCCGCGATTGTTACCACTCATATGCCATTCTGTGCTTGTTACCATGTCAGCATCGTCAAGCTCTCGCTTTGGAAAGCCGCAAACGACCCACTTTGATGACATGGATGAAAGCCGCCAATAATAGTTTGTGTGATTTGTAACGGCGGCCTGTTAGTCAGATTTTGGAAAGGTGGAATGCAATGGGTTCAAGCGTGTAAGATATAGCTTACATAACCCAAAAACGATGCACATCGTCAACCCCTCTTCTCTGCAACGATCGTGATTTCATTCCCTCATCCAACTCCTCAGTACCCACACCTTCTTCTGATATCCTGCTCCACCCCTTTTACGTGCAGCTTACACATCATCAGCAGCAGCAGCAGCAGCAGCAGAATCTTCGTCGTCACCCTCCTCCAACCCCTCAGTAATCGCCACCCTCCTCGCATCAATCTCCAAATAATCCGCCCATCTCATATCCACCCTCACGCTGGCTTCCAGCACCTCTCTGTACGCCTCTTCATAACTACCGCCCAGCAGCCCAGCAGCAATCTCCGCCCGCCGGGCCCGCGCAAGCATCCATTCACTTTCTGCTTCTTGCAACGCTGCGTTTGCCAGTCGAGCACGCGCATCTAAAGTGACGAGTTCGCGAGACTGGGATAAATTTTTGATGTTTGCAGTGGCGTTGGGGTTCAGTGCTCGTGGGACCGGCGGTTGAGCTGTGTTAGTGGGGGCGTCACGGGCTGTGTGTGACGTATTGAGGTCTGCTATCAAAGAAGGCCTGTTTGTACCTGTAGACTGCGGCGCTGCTGCTTCTCTCCGTCCACGAGATTGCGGCGCTGCTGACGACGGACCAAGAGTCGGTGCTCGAACGGCACCTTGGTACCGGGCTGGCCGTGTGGTTTGACGCGTAGATCGGCGAGCGCGGCGGCCTTGTTCTATTACTTCCCTCAAGTCTAGCCCGTCAGCCGCAGTCGCCGCTGTCCCTCCCATGACATGGCTCAATCGCTCGCTGCTTTGGTCGTCTTTGGCGTCGGCACGCGCTTTTCCTTTTCCTTTGTCTTTCCTGTGCCCGTCTACTGGCAGGGTGCCAATGGTATCACCTAGCCAGTCTTCTGCCGGCAGCTGCGATACGGGGGTCAACCCCGACGACTCCCCATCTTCGTCCTCCGCACCATCAGCTGTCCTAACCCTTTTCCTGGCATTCCCATCACCCGCAGTCTGATCCCCAGCCGCACGTCTCTTCCCGTTAAATTCCTCATACAGCTCCTTCAAATCCACTTGCAAGTTCTTTTCCTTCTCCCCCTTCAGCTTCCCCACCTTGTAGCCATCCTTGCCTTTACCTTGATGCCCTCTGTCCCTGTGTTTCTTCCGCATCTCTTTCTTTACAGCATCATCGGTACTTCTATCCAGGGTGGACAGATTGCGGAACCCTCGCAACGTCTCGAGCGACCACTCGTTGTCGCGGATGTTTGTCTTCCCGAGAAGCCAGGTTCCAGTGGGTATAAAGTCACGGAATGAGCTCACGCCCCAGTTTCTTTTAATTTCGGCGACTAGGGCTGCATTCTGGGCATGTTGGGTTGGAGTTTCTGCTGGTTCTGTGGTTTGGGGATTGGTGGAGTTTGGCCAAGGACTCGTTGATGGTTTGCTCGTCCTTGTCTTCTCCGTGCCTTTTTTTGCCTTGGGCTGAGTCTGGTGGATCTCCTCCTCCCCTGCGTCTTCTTGCTCTGCTTCTGTCGTGGGCTGGTTGAATTCCTCCATTTCAACGTCTGCGTCGTTGTTCAACTGTGATTCCTGCCCGGTTGGCCCTTCGACTTCTTCGATAGAACTATCGTCGTCGCCCAGCGACATCTCCTCCCAGTCTTCTCCATCACTTACGCTACAACCCATGTCCCTGTCTTCTTCCACAATCGGCGAGTTCTCAGCCTCCTCACTCTGGCCCTGCGACTTCTGTTTCTCAGGAGACTTTGTGCTCTTCGGTTGTTGCGATAGTTCACGGGTTCCCATCTTTCCAGGAACGACAGTGAGTGTTCCCTGCGCAGTGCGAGTTTAGAGGTGACTGGGTTTGAAAGGAGTTCTACAAGCGGTCGACGCGGTCTTTTTAACAATTTCCAGAGAGACCTTGGACAAAGCAAGCGGTTTGCAGACAAACTGGATTATATTGTTCCATGCATGATCGCTCGAAAGTGCCCGACGACGCCAGATGAAGGAGCAAGAATCCAAAAGAAGAAATGGAAGACAAGTACGGGACTTCGTCCTAGAATGGTTCTTGTTATTGGCGCTTCTGTGTAGTCATTCATTTTGATATTGGGCACGCTAGAACTTTCCGACACTTCGACGAGTGTATATCAGACATTTCACGTTCTTTTACTTTTCTTGGGGATTGATGCCTTCTACCACGTGCTGATCACACCATCAGGCCCAACTTAGGTTACCTTCCCTCTGCTGACCATATGTCCTCTACCTTCCACATCCTCACTATCATACTCCTACGCATCTATATTCGCTTATCACTGAGCGCTACCTCTACCTTCACGTCCTTTCTGCACGGCCCGAAGGATCTCTCTTTCCAACGAGAAGAGTTCCCCTTTCAACCTCTCCAAGACCAGTTTCTTCTCCGCGACCTTACGATTTGCACCTGCCTCACTTCCCTCCTCACCCAGAGTCAATAGCCAGTCTAACTGCCCTTGCGCAACTCCAAGATCCGCTTCGGCCATCTTGTAGGCTCGGGAAGCTTTGCTCAGACGATCTTGAAAGGGCGCAAGATCAGGACTGCGTCGTTCAGGATGCGGGAGATCAATTATCCACTCGATAGAAGGGAGGGGTTGGTGGTTCCTGTACAACTCACCTCAGGCGTCAGGCACGGCAGGCTGATCACGAGACGTCGGGATAGTCTCTTTAACGGGCATTTCGTCCCTTGCTTCCCACTCTTCATGGACAGATCCCGCATCCGAGAATCCGTCGATTGGGTCGTCATCCACCATTGCCTCTTGTTGAGCTGTGTAGTGGTACGACTCACCAATGATCGCGATGTCAGCCGTGATCTTTTCAGTTTCGACCCCGAATCTGTCTTTCAACGCTGTGCCTAGCTTGTCCCTAACGTTTCTCCTGTCTTCCCCCGTCTTGCTTACTTCGGACAAGTCCCGCAAGTTGGCGAGGATCTGCCAGTCTATTCCGGAATCGTCAATGGCTTTCTCGGGGAGCAGGGCTGCGGGAAGATCCTGGGAGACGGACTCGATGTCCCAGTTTCTATAGATGCTTTTGAGGGCCTCCTCCATCTCAGTCCCCGTTCTGATTACAGTGTATTGTGGGTGCGGTGGAGCTGGCCTTTTGGCGCGTTTGATGGCAGAAAATTCGTCATCGCCGTCATCGATGTTCTCGTCATCAGCGCTTGCCTGGATAGCTTTCCACGTTCTCTTCTTCTGGCGTGCGCTCTTTCTATTCTCTCCTTGATTAGTGTGCTCTGATCTCTTGTTCTTCATCCCTTTTGTCGTCTTTTCCATTTCCCCCTCTTCACAGATCCTCCGCAGATCATCGCAAATTTTCTTTTCTTTTGCAGCCTTTTCAATTCCCAAGCCTGTTTTGTGGGACCTGATCTTCCAAAGCCTGGCCAGCGTCTCTCTTACGTTGTTTGCTCTGTCGCGGCTCATTCTTGAAGTTTCCAGGAAAGCAGCAATGGTTCTGATATGCCACTTGTCATCTGTCATCTGTTCCAAGCTGCCTTTGAGCCATGTTTGCTCCGGGAAAATGTCTATGAAAGTGTCGAGTTTCCAGTCCTTTGTGATTTGGACCAGCATTTGCGGGCGTTGCGCTTCCAATTCTTTCATCTCATCTTCTGTTAGTTTAGGCCACTGGTTTTCTTCCTCGTTTAACATTTCTTGCTCGCTTTGGCTTGGTCCACCAACGCCACCATCAACACATCCCCCTTCATCCGTATTCGGGCTTTCCTTTCCTTCTCCTTTCGCTTCCCTATCGGCTAGGACCACGGAATCGCTGGTGTTCTCCTCGTTTCCTTTGCTCCCATCGTCTATGGAATTTCGCGTTTTGACAGCCATCATAAGCGTACTTTTGTTGTGTATTTGCTTCTACCTGGATGCTGAATCTCGATCGTCGCGTGTGCAAAAGCTAAGGCGCTTGAGGAAAAGTTTTATATAAATTAAGCAGCAAACATGGACAAAGAGGCTTTCTCATTCGCAAGTAAACAGCTGGTAACTACATACAAACTTGGAAAACGCTAGAAGAGACGGATTGCTTTGAAAACCATCCAGAGCGCAAATTACGATCGAGTGATTGTCACACAACCACTCTGAATAAAAGAAAATAGCCAAGATCGCTCGACGAGTCGTCTAAGACTGGCAGTCTTCACGGATAATAGGCTTTGATTCATTTGAAGACCTTGTGAACCAAGGAGTCCTTCTACGGCTCAAGTAAATCATCGTAATCGCTGTCTACTCCACCATCTTCACCCTGTTCAAGCTCCTCTTCCAAACCCGCACCATGCAAACCCCAATCCTTGTCGCTCATTCTCGCAAGTAAAAACTGCGCGCCAGCTGATCTATCATTGACGCGATTTGGCGCATGTTTGATCACAGCAAGCGATAGGGAGGTCTTTGACAAGACCAAAACCATTTCAGATCTTTACTCTGATTCGGGTTTTCCTTGTGAGAATCGAGTGGAGTTGGCACCACGACATAATTAACATAGTGAAATTGAAGACGAGCTGGAACGTAAAGACGAAAACGATGAAAGAAGCATGAGCCTGACCCAGGCATGCAGATCCCCTGATCGGTGCGGTGAGTAGATGACTTGGCCCCCTACCATATCCTCAGCTTCAGCTTCAGTTCCAGCTTCGTGGGAACACGGACGCAACATAAAAAGGAGGCCTTCCACTCGTTCCCAGCATCTTCTTCTTTTTCTTCTCATCACTCGTGCATGTTGTCTTTCCATCTCGAACAAGGTCGTCCTACCAGATCCAGTACCAAGACGGACTACTAGACGCGCAGGCTTTTTGATCCCAAGGCCGCATATTTGAGACGGGTCAAAAGGCTGATTTCCAACATGAGCTTATGGATTTACCCTTCGTAGAATCTTCCTTGCAAAAACACGGGGCCCTGACGTCTACAGAGATCAAAGTCCTTCTGCCAGGCTTCTCAATGCTGAGCCTGCAAAATTGAAGCGTGGGTTCCCATTGGCTAAGCCAAATTCCAGACGTCGAGATTTCCTGTCTTTGGGGCTAGATGCCTGCACCTTCACATTCGATGATGCATGATGTACCCGTGCTGTCCTAACCCAACGATGACTTGCTTCAAATCAATCCCTAGCATCGCCTTAGATGGTCACCTACTCCCACTAGCGTCCAGGCAAAATGATATGCGATGATGACCTGTGAAAGAAATCACACTCATTGTTTGTGCGTATCCGCAATGAAGGAAGTGAACAAAGCGAAGCTGGAAGCGCAACGTGCCGGATGCGGACAAGCAGCCCAATAATGAACGGGCGGAGGACTACAAGACTACAAGCCCCTGGTATTGTTCGCAATGCCCACTCGGTGACTGCATCATCTTCCAATACCACCCCAGAGTCGCACCGCGTCGCATCACCCAAGGGAAAGCAATGGCAAGCCCCTTCACCCTCCCCTTCATACCCCCAGACGAAACCCCAATCACCCACCCAGACATAACCCTAGCCTCAACAAGAACCGGCACCGCCACTTCCACCGCAGCCACCACAGCCTTTGCCCGGGCCATAGACAGTCTCCACAGATTCCACTCATGGATCCCACATCTAGCCACAATCCTGCACACCCTCCTCTACCTGGCCATGCCCATCTTCTACTTGCTGACGCAGCGCCGCCGGCACGAAATAGCCACAGACGAAGCGACAGAGCGCGAAACCCAGCAAGAATGGGCGTCAGCATGGCATACCAAAGACTGGACAACACTATACGGGCTGCTGGCCCTAGCGCAGGAAAACGAGCCGATGCCCACGCCCTGGGCACCACGCTACCTGCGCTCCATGCAGCAGCGACTGCAAGCGCCACGGCGGCGCTGGGCGCTCCGCGAGCTGCTGGAGAAGGGCATCATACCGCTGTACATCCAAGACGGCGGCGTGTGCACAAGGCAGACGGCGTCTTGGGGCGTACGCCCCACCTTTCCCTTTGTAACGCTGCCGCGCTATCGCCAGACAAAGTCGCGCGCCTACTTTGACTTTGCGGTCCCGCACTACGAGGAGGAGCTCGTGAGGCAGTTTGTCATGCTGTTGTGTCGGAACGAAGCGGGGCATGGGGTCGAGTATTGTCGGTTTGACCCGGGTCCGAAGCTGAGGAGACCTGGCAAGGGGAAGCCGCCTTGTGCGCCGTACAAGGGACCTGGGTTTCCGTTGTCTGTTGGGGCGGAAGCTGTGGTCGAAAGTTTGCTGCCGTTCTGTCCGGATAGGGTGGTCGAGAGGGCGCATGAGGGGTGTTGTCCGCTGGAGTGGTACTTGAAGGGGGATGCGGCCGAGACGATCCCGTTGCTGCATTATGTGTCTTTGTGTATTGTTAGGGTTGAATCGGGGCATTGGGGGCACGTTGAGCTGGATAATTGCGTGCTGAATTGTGCCCAAGATGTGGGTATGGAGGATTTGTGGCCCCTTCACAAAGCGCAAAGAAGAGCTACGAGGGAGCTTGAACGTCTTGGACTGGCGATTGACCAACTTTGATAGAGGCAGGTATTGTGTTGGGAATAGGGATTCATTTAATCAAAACCTGGTTCTAAGCGTTGCTTCATCCACGCTCCTATATTTTGGACACGTGACTTCCATTCCGATGCCTCATCTTGCTCAGTCCATAGGCCTATTCCTTCATGAGTCTTCAGATCTACGCGGCCTTGTGCAAACTCTTCGTATTGTGCCTTCTCTGCTGCATCATGCCACCGTGATCTTCCGGAATGCGATCTGAGTCTTTGGCGGGCAATGCTGCGTCGTATCATCTTGGCCAACTCGAGCGCGCTATCCGATAAGGGGCTTTGAAGGCCTGTGGTAATGTTCCAGACTGGCAGAGTTAATCTAGTCCCAGCGGGAGGATAGTTCCTGGCATAGGCGCGACATCGGCTCAAGACAGGCAATGCGGGCGGCACTGGCGGCGGTTTGGCATGCTCATCAAAGGTTGCGTAGTGACTGAGATCAAGCTGAGTCTCCATGTCAAGAATTTCATCGGGCTGTTGGGATGCAAACACATCGTCCGGCGGTGGATAGATCAGCTGGGCGTGAGGAGAGCGGAAGAAATGGATAGGAGATGCGAAGCGGTCGAAATAGTCCTCTGGTTTCTTGAATAGAACATCACGCTCTCCGGATAAAGTCAACGAGGGCACTACGGTATTGTCACCATAGGCCTGCCAAGACGAAGGTGGAAGGGGCTTTCGTGAAGACTTCTTCGCAGGCTTGCGTTCAGACTCCTGGACGTGCTGGATGCTTTCACGGAGGGCCAAGGAGCCAGCAATGTCTTCGTCGGCAAGCATTGCTGTCTCGTCCCCATACAATGGCTCGGGAAGATCTTCGGGAAGGACGAGTGGCAGTTCATCAGGGAAGACCCAGTCAACGAGTGGGTTGTTCAAGGCTGCAGCACCAATGCGGCTCTGTCCGAGGCGACATTCGGTCAAAGCCAGCATTGTCGCTAGCGAGCCTCCTACGAGTTCTCCGCATACCCCGAGACGAGCTAGGTAAGGTCGTTTGAAGTCATCAATGAGCAGATTGTCCTGTACCCAGTCGTAGCCAAGCAATACATCATGACATGGCGTCGGATACTGATGTGCAGATGAGGCGCGATAGTTGATCCGGACGATAGTGGCAGTGCTTGCTTCGGCCAGGGTGATGATGACACGCTGCTCCTCTTCAGTACAATCCGGGAGTACAGGTCCTGAGGGCAGGTAAATCAGAATTGGGGCGGATGATTTTGGCGCATGGAAAACGCTAGGAACATGGGTCAGTTGGTGGTCAAGGATTGGATGGCGGCACTCGGAGAGATGGTTCAAGGGATGCCTTTGTCAGCGACTTTGCAAATTGTAGGGCCGGATGCATGGTCCGCATTTGAGCAGATGCTCTTGCGGAATACGTGATGCCTGAGCTGTGGTTTGAAGCGCCTTCTCGTGTAGTGGGGCAGGGTGAGAAATGCGGAGGTGGGAGGGACCAACGGGGCTAATGGGTTGCTGTGAGATCATCGCACATGAAGGTAGGCCTTATCCGGGGCAGTAGACGACCAGAGACAACAAGCTACAGCAACAAACAACGTCATGCGAACAAGGCCAAGACGGAAAGGAAGAAAAAAAAAAGACTCACTCAACCGTGAAGGAGGCATTGGACCGGCAGGGGATCTCGATGTGTTCGCATCTCGGTGGAGCGGTTACCGCTGAGAATGGCCGAAGAGTGAAGGGGTTTGGACGGGGGCGATGGCGGATCTGGCGCAGCGGGGGCAGTAGGGCAGTGGCAGCCTTTGGACAGAAGTATCGCGGCATTTACAGATGGGCATGCAAGCGATGGTAGGTGCGTCCGAGGTCACGCGACGGTCGAGGAATGGTATGCTCGGTCGGTCCCGCATACGAGATACGAGGGGCGGTGGAAAAGAGCGGTCGAGAAAGCAGAGCAGCACAGACAGGATGCGATGCGAAATTTGCGCGCGCGAGTAAAGGTGGATGCGACCGTCACCAAAGCCGTTAGCTGTCGGTCGGGATCAGCTGTGGTTGCGGTAGGCATGCTCAGGGGGAGCATGGCGCGGGTCAGCATGTGGCGCTTGGTGCAGGGAAATGAGTCTAGCTGCTTCAACCCCGAACTGGAGCAGCTGGGCCTGGCGCAGTCGACGACCCGCAGCCTGTTTTCATTTCTATGCCGCCTCCGCTCCCTGGGCCGACTTGTCTCTCCTTCTTGTCAGTCCGTGGTTGGTGAGCAGAGTGCAACGCTACATTCCCGTCTCCCAGGCTGTCTTGTATTCCCGCCGCGCTCCTCAACAAAACCGCGCCCGCCATCTGCTTCACAGCCTCAAAGCCTCCCGCGCTCTCAGCCGCAGTGCCAGACTCGGTGCCACCTTGTCTGCTGCGCATGCACACACTTGGCCCCGTACTCCTTCATAATACACTGCTGTGCGAAATTTAGGTCGCGCGACCCTCCACCCGCACCACTGGCATAGCGATCCCCGAGACGGCGCTCAGCACTCAACCCATCAGGCCCCCCGAAACACCACCCGATTGCTTGTGCCTCTTTCCCACGCCTCCACCGCCGACGCAGAACCGCAAACCCCCAGGACACGTCCAAAACCGTAACACTGGCGATTTTCCGCTATCGCTCCGCCGGCTTATCGATATGGCCGAAGGATCCAAGCTCCGGGCGGGTTTTACACTGCTGAAGAACTTGGTACTGGCGGCATTGGTCTATGCCGCCATCTACGGCATAATCACCTTTGTCAACGATCCCTCCGTCGCCGCAAAGGGCAAAATTGGCATCCCCGCCTTCCTCGACAAGGCTGGGCCGACGGAGCTGATTGAGACGACCAAGTCTGGCGTCAAGGTCAAGTTCGCCGGCACCACCAAGACCGTCACCATCAACCCGCACGCCAATGTCTTCAACCGCCCCGTTACCGCCGTCAAGAACAAGGACGACTACCTGGGCCCCCGCCCCCATGTCGATACCGAGGCCGACATCGACATGCTGATTGAGGAGTGCAGGGGCACATATGCCGGCATCGAGAAGATGAGGAGGCCGTTTGATTGCCTCAAGTTCTTTGCCGAAAGCGAGGACCGCTACTACAGTCTCCCCGAGCCCGCCGACCGGGCCAGCGCCCAAGACCCCCGCCACGCCGACTTCATCGATGCAGACGGACACGGCAAGACTCGAGAGAGCTATACCTCGGTCCAAGATGCAGTCGCTGCGAACGCATCCAACATCGGAACCTGCCCTGGCCCCATCATCCCATATCACACCTACTGGACCGGCCCCGCTACCTGGCGAGTCGAAGTATTCATCAAGAGCTACCTGTACACCCAGAACCTAGCTTGCTCTCGCCTATGGCTGTGGCTTGACAGCGATCGCAACCCAAACGCAGTCGACCACATGCTGAACAAAGATGCTCTTTTCGCCCGCTTCCTGCCGCTCGTCGAGAGAGGCGACATTGTTGTCAAGGCCTGGAACTTCCCCAGCCGTATCCCACTCGCTACCGACAAGGAGGACAAGAATGGATTCAACTACTACGCCAAGCCTGGTCTGCCAAATGCAAAAGGTGACCGGGAAGTGGCCGAAAACATCATCGAAGATAAGACTGGTCAACAATGGCTTGCCCTCACCCAAAAGCAGATGACCTTTCTTCCCGTGGCTGTCTCTGATGCAGTCCGCTTCATCGTCTTACACATCTACGGCGGTGCCTACTTCGACATGGACGTCCTCATGCTGAGGGATATGCGCCCGCTGCTGTTGCCGAAAGAGCACGCCTTCGCTGAGCGCTGGGCTGCGCACCCCCATCCCGGCGACTACAACACGGCAATCATGTCCCTTTCGGCAAACTCTTCTCTCTCCTCCTACCTTCTCTACGGGGGTATTCGCATGGGTGTCAACTTCCACCCCCGAGTGTTGGGCCGCATGGCATGGAAGGACGGACGCGACCAAGAATTCAAGATGTTCGAGACTGCCGCATTCGACCCTATCTGGACCGAGTTCAACTGGGATCGTGAGGGACGCTGCACTGTCCCTTGCATTCGTGACTACAGCGCTGTTTTCAAGGGCAAGATTGGCGGTATCAGGGATGAGTGGGAGAGCTACGACGGACCACAACTTGAGCGCATCAACCTCAACGACGCCCAACGGAAAGAGCTACAAGCGTCTACCGGCGAGTCGGAATCTAAGCGTGCCGAGGATAACGTGCCTGCATCCGCAGCGGCGCCTACTCCGAGCCATGGCGAAAAGCCCGATTCGTTCCAAGCCACGCTTGACGAGGAGGCTGAGCTGCGCAAGGCTGGTGTAGTATCTGACTATGTCTTGGAGGAGGACAAATTCCCAGCCAACAACCGTACCCTTGAGAACTTTTTCCGCGGTGCATGGACCTACCACATTCACAACCAGGTAACTTCCTTCCTCTTCTTTTCACGTGTTTACTGCGACCCACTTTCCCCTCCCTGCAGCGGTAGCCCATCAACGGCGCCCCAACCGGCATGACAGTACCCTGCATCACTAGAAGCAAAAAGAAAAAAAAAGAGGCATGCGCTAACAAGACATTGCAGTGGATGAAGCACCCAGAACCCTCATCATGGATCTCGGTCCTTGAGCACGCGCACGACGGCTTCATTGCCGGCAAGCGCACGAACCCTTATGGCGAGAAATGGACAGGACCCAGTCTGATGCCATACAACTACTGGCCCGAGTACGTGTGAGCTATCGACCCAAGCGCCACCCAACGCCCTCCTTTCTCAACATCGAGTCTCATCTCGGTTGATCAAAGGTTACCGCGCCGAGTCATCCTCTCATTGCGCGCTACCCGAGCCGCTGGACAGTGCACGTTCAAACAAGGATGCCCAGTCCATCTTGATCACTTCTCACAACCGCATGGGGGCGCGTCGCGGACGCGTTACCTTTTCATCTTAATGGCACGACTACGACATATTCATTTGGTTGAAAAAAAATATAGCGCAGCATAAGGCAATTTTGATAATCATCGCCTTTGGAGTTTTGGGCGTTAACATTTGGCTATTTTGCTTCCGAGTCCGCTCGCTTTGCGCGGCATATACCCTTCGTTTCCTGTACCATTGGTTCCTCGTTATATCTTCCTTGCTCCTCAAGGTAGCCTGTGATCTTTCCATCTATTTGTTAGGCTGCAAGACGTGTTTTGCGAGAGACAAGGTGGTGTTATTCTAGCTCACTCCATGGAAGTGATGTGGAGAGAAGGAGAGGTGCGAAGAGGCAAAGCTGGATTGCTTACTAGCGTGGTGTAATGACAACCAGAGAATCCTCGTCTGTGTGCTTGAGCCGGACTGTGGGGAAAGATTCGATATTCTTGACAACAAAAACTCGGTTGACGATTCGTGAACGTGATGGGAGAAACAAAAAGGAATGTCCCTTGTAAAGACAATGTACCATGAAGCGCGGCCCTCCAGGAAATCTTGCTATGCTGTGCATCCAACTTGGTCTGCCGTCGCACAGCCACATGCACAAGGAGAACACGAGGATGATGTTTGTCTTGACAAGAAGTCGGGATTCCCACATGAGGGAACACTTTGCTCCCTCGACCGCGCAGTGTCATTTCTACTCGGCGCCTTTGCTAGCTTCACAAGTTGGACTTTGAAACTATCCAGCTCGTAGCTCACTACGCAGCTAGCACGCTCTCCATCCACGGATACACGACGCCATTGGCCTCAGGATACCCCATATGGGCCCTGTCCCTCAGCAGCCTCATCTCCTTGACGCTCCCATACTCGGCCAGCAGCAAGCTATCCTCAACCGGCATGCAGCCATCCAGCACGCCATTCACAAGCAGCAACCTGCAGCTCTCCCTCCCGTCGCCGACGACGGCCACGCCCTCGCCCCTGCCACTGACGAGGCTAAACTCATCCTGGCACTTTTCCCTCAGCTCGTCAAAGGACGCGTACCCGTACTTCAGCGTGTATGCCTCCTCGAGGCCAAACGGGTACTCGTGCTTTGCCACTTGGCCCAGCCACTCGCTGCCGATGTAGTGGTGCGTGCCCGCGCCGTGGCCAACGGCTCCGCGCAGCATGCCAGCATGCGTGTGCGCGACGCGGATGGCGTAGTATCCGCCCGCTGATAGGCCCCATGCTACAATCTGCTTCTCGTCGATCCACGCCGTGTCTTGCATCCAGGACAGAATGCTGCTGAAGAGCCGGTCGGGCGATAGCGGATCCCGCCTGTTTGCTGGACAGTCGCTTGTCGTGCCGGGTATGTCGCAGATCACTGTGCTCCATCCCCGCTTCAGGTGCTCTTGCGTGCGCTCCGTGTTGTCCGGCCGGTGTCCGTCGAGGCCTGTGATTAGGAGAATGGTGGGAAAGGGCCCGCGGCCCTGGGGCTTGCGCGTGTAGAGGGGGATGTTGGGCCCGTCGTCGTTGGCGGCGTGCGGATGCGGTATAATGGTTTCTTCTAGCGGAATGTCCCAGAGTCTTGCACCGCGCAGGTAGGTCGCCTTTTGCTCTTCGTAAACCCTCTTCTTGAGGGGCGTGCCAATATAGGGAAAGCGGGCTAATCTAAACACTGCGTTGGCGTTTAGGTACAGCTTGTTTGAGGCCTCTTTGTCGCTGCTTTCGACCTCTTCTGCTTCTTGCGCGAGGCGTTGGGCGGTGGGGAGGAAGGCGTTGGTGTAGGCGTCCGAGTAGGGGTCGTTGATGTTGTTGTCGATTAGGTGCTTGAAGATGGGTTCAAAGTCTTCCAACTTTCCGTCGTGAAAGGGGTAGACGCCTTTTGTGCAGGGGAATTTCCATCGCTGTTCCCATAGCTTTTGGATGCTGCCGCGGTGGCCATACTCTTTAGTAAAGAGGTCGCCCAGAATCCAGGATCCGTCTGGCATGATTTCAGGTGGCTAGAAAACAGCGTTAAAAAGAAAAGAACAGGTAGAATGGTGTTGGAAAGCCCATGTGCAATGGCTCATTATTGAATGGTTGTATATATTACCATGTTCGGCATTGGCGGGGCCGGGGGAGTTTCATGTGAACTCGGCCCGGACGGGCCCCCAAGCGGCGTCATACACATCTTGCCCTGCAGGAGAAGATGGGCGTTGGAATATTGCGTAATGGGTTGTGCTAGAGATTTCTTTAGACCCTGCCTATCTCGGTGCTGTTCGGTATTCAAGGAAGATCTTCCGTCTCTTCATCGGCTTTACGCTTCACATACTCCCTCAAAACCTGCACAAGCCTCGCTCTACCATCTCTCCTCTCAAACACTTGTGCGTGATCCAAAGTAGGCCACCACAGTGTTTCGACCCCATGTCCTTTCCACTCAGAGTCCTTCCAACTGCGATCCTCCCCTTTGAGATCAACGTTGTTCAGGTATTTGCCTACGGTTTCGGTGTCGACGATGAGATCTCGACCACCGAGACTCACAGTCACGTCCCGTCCTCGCAGGTCCTCTTTCCAGAGGACATTCTGGGCCCAGAAAAAGTGGCGGGCTAACGTGTGTGCAACCATCATATCAGTCGAGGCGAAATAGTAAAGCTGGTGCTCGTTGGCACCTCGGGGTCGACGTGCAGTGAAGTTGTATGCAACATCGGGAAGATGCAAGAGGAAGGTAACGGGATCCACGAAAACGGTGGGGCCAATCTTGGCCGCGGTACTAGGGTCCTGAAGAAGGTGGGTAGAGACGACAGAGCCGTAGGAGTGGCTAGCAAGGACAACTTTGTCAAAGCCATGACGCTCAAGGATCATGTTTATCTGGCGGCATATCTCGTCTTTGTGGGGAATGGGTCCAGTGATGCGAAAGCTGATGGGCATGAGCTCAATCGCAATGATGCCCACTTGTCCATCCTGTGCCGCCATAGGATCATGCTTGTTGATCTCCATCAGAAACTCGACATATGGGTGGAGACCGATGCCAATACCGTGGATGAAGAGAACGGGCAGCCGTGTCCGAGATGTATGGGGCCTGTACCAGTAGCTCAAGTCCGGAGCAGACGATATGCTGCGCGTGGTGAAGTTGGCGAGGCGTGGTGGGAAAACAGCCAGCGAGGAGCGAAGATGGGTGCGGAAGAGGATGAAACCGGCGTAGCGAAGGCGAATGGCGGTGATGGTGTCAACCAGCATTACAATCTGATAGGATTAGCACCCACTGGTGTGGAAGAGCAGCAGACATACCATATACCACAGAAAAGGTCGATGCGCCATGTTGACTTGATCAATGGTCAAGCGCAGACTCTTTGCGCTGCCCATACCAGGCTCCAGCTTCCTTCCCAGCATCGTCTCTATGCCATCCGCGTATTCGTTCAACTCGTCGTCTTCTGCCTGGGTTTGCTCCGGACGCGCCTGTCTCCTCTTCTTCCTCTCCTCATCGCTCTCCGTCCCGCGATTCAGCAGCGCCCACGAGAAGAACTCGCGCACATTCTCCCGTCGCACCTCGCCGGGCCTTGCGCCGAGAAACCACCTGGAGACATAATATTCCGGGTGTGGGATCTTGTCCCAGCATCGCCAGAACAGTTCCTTCCTCTCTTCCTGCTCCAACGGCGGGGGATGTTGGGCTGAGGCCTGGAGGGAACGCTTGCGCGGGAGATAGGCAAGCAGCCAAAATGCCGTTTCGATGATGCCCCACGTGAGCAGGAAGCGTCGAAAAGCGTTATGTGGTGGTACTGCGATACTGAAAGAGACCCAAAATATGCTAAAGGGCGTAATGGCGCGGAATCCTAAGATACAGGTACGTATGAGGAGATACTTGGGTAGCGTGTGGTCGATCATGATGGCAGCGTAGATTGCTTGACGCTGCTATCAAGTCATCCACAGTCCCGCGCCGAGGAGAGCTGAGGGCGTGGTGTTATCACGAACATCATGGCTGTTGATAGACGGCAACACGGCAGCTGCGCCTTCCGTAGGCACCGATGACGCACGCGCGTGCTAATCCCCTTAGTCAGCATCGCTTCTCGCAACCAACACCACATCTGTCCATGCAATGTATCATTGTCCATTTCCATCGCCTGTATATCATCCGGGGTATACCCATCTCACTCTAGGCCTAGTTTCTCCAAAGTCTACCCAATTCGCCGTCTGCCTGTTTATTATGCATCCAAAGCAACGCCCGATCACGCAATCCCATCCCGATACACCCGCTCAAAAACCACCTCCCCGTCCGCCACGTCTCGACGAGTACCCGTCTGAACCGTGACGGAATGAGTCGTCATCAGACCCTTCTCTGTAGGTTTGATTGTAAGGGTCGCCTCCACGGCTGCTTGGAACATACCGGTTTCTGCCGAGAGATCGGCCGTGGTGTTGAGTCGAGGTAAAGCGGACGGGTTTGCGGCCAGCTCCGCCACGTGGAACGGATTGGCCATGGCCACGAGGATTGTCGCGGTTGCCTAGACTTGGAACATGGTTGCGTTTTGTTCCTCTTACACTTCGCGCCTTTGCATCCCTTGCTCGCCGCTCTTCCGCCTTCTTGTTGGCTATGCACAAGCAATGTGCCGTGATGTGCTCTTCGCCAGGTACGATGTCGCAACCATTCTTCTCACACTCATCGCAGCGAAGTCCTGTTGCTGTACAGTCTCGCTTCATATGCCCAATGACACCGCATTTCCAGCAATACTTCTCCACCCCTCCAATGGACTTGAAGTTGGCCACGCTGTGCTCCTCGATTCCAGTAGCGACTTGCCACATATCCTTCTCTGTATTCCTCGTACACGGATGGTCTCTAAGAGTCATCTGAAAAGCAGAGATCAATGTGCGACCAGCATCGTTGGCTGCAGTGTGGGGGTCACTATGTTCGAACCAGAGCTCCTCAACTAGACGCCTGAGCCCAATCTGTTCGTTCCTTGGGACCAGCCAGTACATCACGTCGCGTACGAGGACTTGTGTATCGATGTAGCGGACCACGGTACCCAAGGGGTCCATGTCGAACTCAGTCGCCTTGTTTTTAAGGTTGTTCTTGTCGTGGGTAACATCATGGCCGAGGACAACGATGGGATAATTGCTTCCTCTTAGGCCGGCAATATCTTCGATCGGCTGGACGAACAGATTGTACATGATCTGGCGCGCTTCGGAGAAAGTAACGAAGCGTCCCTGACCGAACCGGTTGCCTTCCACACCGCGGGACGTCGGATTCTGGTTTGGCAAGTGCGACGTCTCGGTCAGGCGCAAGAGGTAGAACTTGACTTGCTGCATAAGGTGCTCGCCGTGGTCGCCGAAGTCTCCCTTGGCTACGAGTGGTAGAAAATCTTGGCGGGAGAACGTAGCGATACCGACCTCGGTGGCCTCGTCCGTGTTGTTGGACCAATGCTCGCAGTCAATGCAGATGAGGATGACGTATTCGGCAAGATTTTCCGCAATAGTGGGAATATTGGGAATACGCTTGAGGCCCATGCAATGATTCAAGACGTCAAGGTCAGTGGCGTCATTGAAGCGTTCCTTGAGCGCGATCATGGCAGCATGGTTCGCTGCATCGGAAGTCTTCGCTGGAGAGGGACTCTCCATTGTATTGGAAGTCTTTACATGAGGAGATGTCCTCGCTGTAGACGATGCCCCTGATGGGGGAGAATCCTCCGCTTCGGAAGAATCATCCGCTACCGCAAACAAAGCAGCTTCTGCCAACGGGTGAGATCCCGCTGGAAGACCACCTTCCACGGGAACAGATATCGATCGATGGTATTCGGACATCCGCATTACTAGCGTCTAGCTCGGGTTGAGTCTGTGAGTTAAGGTTCGGGAGTCGTTCAAGTTGCGCTGACACTGGAGTAGAGAGGAGTGGGGTGGGAGCAGACTCCTAACTATCAGTGTGCGCCTGCGGCAATGAAAACAAAGAGTAAGCAAGAGGAGTGAAGAGAAGCTTAAAGATGGCGCGTGACGGACCCTGGCGCACGCTGCAAATGGAAGCGCGGGGGCGGTGCGGGTGAAAGTGGAAAAGTGAAGGAGACTCACGTTACTCCAGCGACTGCGACTACGACTCCAGGCTACCTTGAGAACTAGAAAATATCAGTATAAGGCTCAAGTGAGAGCAAGTCGGCTCGGAACAGACAGGGGTGTACGGTCAGTGAGCTTGTAACCGCTTCTGATAAATGGCAAATAAGAACCTATGCACTTTACCTGACTCTTTCGCTGCAGTACTAGGTTCCACACTGATGCATACCTGTAAATTCTTTTGTGGGCTTGACGTCATGGGAAATAGTTTGTTCGTTATATAGCGAGGGCAGGGAAGCGGAACTCTCGATAAGAAATACTACCACAAGGAAAATATACTTCTTTGGTTCGGAATAAATGAATTGGGGGAATAATTCGGTTTCCTAGCATTAGTTGTCAAGGGAGGAAGGCCACTTTGACAAATAGTAAAGATGACTGTCGAATTAGACATGGTCGTAGCGGGCTTCCCTGACCAAGGGAGACAACGTCGGGCGAGTGAGCAGTCCGGCGCTACAATTCGCATCAAACATTGAAGCACACCGAATCACTGGGTATGCTGTCTTTTGGTCAGGGGCCCACTGCGGAAGCGGGTAGAGATGCATGGGGTTAGGTCAGTATCTGCGCAGAAGGGCCTCGTGGCTGTGGACCAGCTGGCGCACATAGGGTGCGAGGTCATCGCTTGAAGCATATAAATATGAATTTATGCTTCTCCTCTCAGACCAAGATGCCTCAGATGATACATTACGAACTCAGGCGTAGTCGATATTCTGTGAACACGTCCCGTGGTTAGACAAGATAAAAAAGGACACACTAATCACTGCCTCGAAATCATGCATGGAACCACAGTTGAGCCTTTGAGTCGGAAACACTGGGACAATGTTAAGAATCATCCTATTTGAAGTTGTTGAGCTGAATTGTCTACGTAGCGTTGACCGACGTTGGCGCGGCCGTTGCTAGTTGTGTGCGCGCCGCAGTCTTCAGGCCAGCAGTGGCACATTGCATCTCCCAGAACAAACTAAGTTTATTCTCAAGCGCTTTAGCACCGTCGCTTTTGAAATCGCGAGCATTTCTCCTCTCCTCTTGTCCCGATACTATGCGCTGCTGGTTTACAATCGGAGCATGGAACCAACACAAGGACTCTCCAATCGTCCCCAGTACACGCTGCAAGTCGACTGCCCAGCCTCGAACTTACTCCAAGCCGTCGCAAAGCTAGATGAAAACTGCAGGATTGCATAGCGCTGACAGTGGCTCTCCAAAGCGCTTGTGATCTTGTGACTCTGTCTACAAGCCCAGTGTCCTCATTCATTCTCGAACTACCTTGTTACCTCAAGTATCGCATAGCCCTCCAGACTTATAGTATGCCTCGAGCCCACTCTCAGAAAGGCGCTGTATTCGTAGCTTTGCTTTTTTTTGCCGAGCGCGCTGCGATCGTGTGGTCGTGACGAGGATGTTCTCTAGCAATGACAGACGGAGATAGCAGCGAGTCCCTTATCTGCCAAGGCTTCTGAGAGGAATCACGGCACTATAAGGACTGTGAGATACGAGGTAACGGGAAGGCTGAGTTGTTGTTGCGCAGTAGTGACATATTTTGACATGGCCGTGGCAGAGGGACATGGTCGTACCGGGAATCTAGGTAGTCTGTCTTGCTTCAGCGTTCTCAGCGATGCTCGTGAAAGATTCAAGAAAGAAGATTGAAGTCGGGGAGTGAATTTTGTTTCAACGATTGTAGCTTACATGTGGCTCGTCGTTGCTTGGCGGGTTGCAGGGCGTGGTACCGTGGTTGAGCCTCACGCTGAGCCACGATCGGCCAATTTACATATGGCGCATCGCTCATAGGCTTAAACAACGCTGAGAATAGTTATTCGGAAATAACAGCCATTTATTCTCAAATTGTGCGCTTGGTCGGCCCACAGCAATGAAGGGCCTAACGTCCAGATTGACCGCAGCGTCGCTTGTCCTCCGGACTGCGAGGCTTTCACGCAAACTTGACCCATTTCCTGATTGCCATGCACCTGGCACTTTTCGACTGTCTCCAAAGTAGTAGAGCTAGTCAAGATGCGCCAAGTAACACCGATCGTCTACCTGAAGAGTCTGGTATATTCTTCTTGGGGATGGGCAAAACAATTGCTGTGCTTTAAGGAAGGTAAGTCACGCAGTACGGGCCCATTTTGAACAAGCACCTTTCAAAACAAAAGGAGGAAAATGGAACCCCATGCATTTAAAAGCGAGCAGGCACTCACCGAAGCTACAGAAGACCTTTCGGCTCTCTCGGTGGACGACCCACCCGCCTCCCCCACGCCGGAAACGGATGAACGCGTCCTCCCCGTTGCGAACTTCTTCCAGAGTCTGAGCCATAAAGATATCTTTGAATACTGCTTGGGCTTCGACAAGCCTGAAGCGCCAGCACTGGCCAAACATGTCATCTTGATTTCGTTGGAGTGTGGGCAACTGCTCGAGCCACCCTACCCCTTGCTAGACATGGGCTTGCACGTTGTCAAACGCAAAGAAATGCAGAGCCAGCTTGCAGAACCCGGTGCCCACAGCTTGAACATCCTTCGTCAAATAGCGTACCACCATGTGCGCATGAAGGACAGCGCGCATTATGTGAACCGGCTAGGACTTGCTCTAGATTCACAGCTGACACGATTCGGCGCCACACGATTCGTGAAGAGAGAAGAAGGGAGTGGCGTATTAGAACGGTTTCTCCAACAGCCCGCCAGCCCTGAATTGTCGCCAGAAGAGGAGGACCGTCCCAACCCCGATGCACCCCTTATTTTATCACCATGCCCGATCGTTATCCTGAACTACGACCCACCGCAGCATGAATTAGTCCATAACGCATTCAAATTGAGTCCTTCCATTTGGACGAACGTCGTAGCCAACATAAGCACATATCAGATTGCTCAGGAACAAGGCTTCGGATGGCGCGAGGAGAGGCTCATGATGCACCAACTCGCCAAGGATCTCAAGATTGAGTACCCAATACACCAGAGCGCTGGTGACCACGCCGGCTTTTCTCTCGTCGCCGCTGTACAGATGGTTATGCGACCAAGGATTTCGCTGGCGAGAGAGAGCATGGATAGTGCCATCAACACTGCGATGCTATATAGTAAGTCTCGTGTACCGAGGTGGGGCAAACCGCTCTTTTGTACGGCGTGTGGGAGTAATGGCCATCTGCGCCGGCAGTGTGTGGCCATGCGGTATATGAGGACGTGTTCGAGGTGTACGGGCGCGGGGAGGTATGAGGCTGCGCCACATCATATACCAGGCATGTGCCCTTGGTAGATTCTTTCGCGGTTATATTCCCGTGGCGTGGGCAAGGGACTGGTAAGTACAAGACCTGTAACGAGAAGTTGGCGTTCAGATTTCGCATCCCAAATTGGGCCAATCCACATGTAAAGCCAATAAGAGAAAAAAAAACTGTGGACATCTTTTCTTCGCGTCTTCGTGTCCTCCGTGTGACATCGATGCGCGAGGTCATTGGAAGACCAAGACACTACGTTCCAGGGATGAGATCATCACTACCAAGCCACGTGTGGCGGTTGCAGCCGCACGCCCTCCTTCCGCACCCGCGAATCTGACAAACTTTCCCTTGTCCTCTACAAACTTAATCCGCCGCATCGCATCCTAGTGTCGATACCGCATATCCAGACCCCTTCAGCGCCGGCCTAATTTCTTTTGTATATTCCTTTTCAGCCTGGCTGAAGCTTAGCGGCTCCACAGCTACGCTTTCCCCGCATTCCAGCTAGTCAGGCCATCTCCACGTGTTCGCGGCGAAGGTCCCCCAAGTACCTCGCTGCTACACTTCCTCCTAACCCCTGAACATTGGTACATCGAAAATGTCAAATATACAGACCAATGGCGACAGCGGGAGCGCCGGCGCTCCCCGCGATCGATTGAGTATCTTGCCCGATGAACTTCTGCTACATATCTTCGAGGCCGTGGGTCGCAACGCTAGACGCGACCTCTGCAACGTCTCACGCGTTAACAAGAAATGCCACCGCCTGAGTGACGCCGTTCTATACAAAAGTATTCTTTTCGAGAACCCGGAGTTTCATCTTACCTTTAGCGAGTCGCTAAGCCGCAGACCGCGGCGGGGTTCTGCTATCTACGAAGTCAAGCTGGCCTATCCTTCTTCCGAGCTATCACAGCTCGCTCTCGATGCCCCAGTCCACGGCTCGTATCTCGATCCCAAGCGCTCAGACAGCCTCTCGCGGACACTGTCCATCATGTCGAATTTGGAAAAGTTGGACATCTCCGTACCGGATGTATTATTACACGGGATAGGAACCTTGTTCAACGGGCCCTTCGATCTCGCGTGTTTAAAAGCGTGCTCGCTATTCTACCAATGCGCTAACGATGCATACTGGGACCTTCGCGAAAACATACACATATTTGCCCATCCATCGCTCGAGACCCTTACCATCCGAAGGGCCAAGCTAGACGAAAAGGGCTTTGACCACATCGAGCGACCGCACCAGACTGCCCTCAAGCAACTTCATTTGATCGAGTGCGATATTAACGATGACTCACTTGGCGATCTCCTCGAACTACCTGAGGCACTTGAAGAATTCGTCATGACACAGACTGAAGAGCCAGAGCCCGAGTTGGAAGAGAGCTCCGACAACGTGGGCGACTACATCCTGGCAGCACAGTCGCAGGCCGAGTTTTTGAAAAGCATTACCATCGATCATGCCACACTTACGGGCCGTAAAGTGTTGAGAATGAGAGAATTTGTGGCGCTGGAAACTTTACGCCTAAATTGGGATTATCAATTGTTTGGGAAATCGTCCAAGAAACCCCGTCTTCATTCTGTCGGACTACCGCCTCTCATGGAAACTTTGGAGTTTTTCAACGAGCTGGGAAGCGATGCAGAAGTAACGGACCTTTTACTGGCTACGATTGAGCAAAAGGATATCGTTGCGAGGAAGTGGAAGAAAATGGTCGTGGTAGAAGGCGAAGAGGGTGTTTCGAGAGAAATCAAGGATGCGTGCAAGACGGTGGGGTTACGGTTAGACATTATTGGGGCTATGGATGAGGATGCAGATGAGGATGCAGATGAAGATGAAGATGCAGATGAGGATACAGATGAGACTACAGATGGGGATGCAGATGTAGAGAGTGAATAAAAGTCTCAATCCTTTGACGCAATCCCGACCACCCCTAAGAGCTTTATTTGTCTTTGTGCAACCGGCCTCGTCCTCGTCCTCGAAAACACTGCGCAGGCTACCACAAGACGCGCATGACTTCTAACCCCTACACGTTCAACCCCACCTACCTCAACACCAACTTATACCTCCCCCGCACCACAATCCCCGCCCTCTTCCCCCTTCCTTTGCCAACCACCCTCCCCCTTCTTCTCCTCCGCCCCCTTTTTTCTTCCATTTCATCCCCCTCCTCACCCCTCGTCTTCTCCCCCCTCCCTTTCCGCCACCGTCTCGCCCTCCACCCCTCAATGCACAGCCAAACATGCCGCGCGATGCAGAAGAAAACCATGGCTATGCTGTCTGCCTTGAGCTTGACGTGCGTGGCGGGTATGTAGGAGAAGTGTGGGCGGGGAAGCGCGCCGAGGAGAGTGATTGGGAGGGAGAGTATGCGGGCTAGGGCAGTGGTTGTGGTGTTCATTTTGGAAGTTGGTGGTTTGGTGGTCTGGGGAGTACGGAGAGAGCGCGAGAGAGAGGGACGAAGGAAGGAGATAGGTTTAAAGCGTTGAGGGAGATCTGGAGCTTGGGAATTCGTTGTGGTGTTGTGAGGTGGCTGCGGTGTGTGACGGGAATATGTGAGCGTTGCTTTGTTTTCGTTCTGGACTGTTCGTGGTATGGCATAGGCACTTGACCCAGTCTGAGTTGTTTTGACAGTGTTACGAGAAGTGACATCATTTAGTCGTTTTGAGCATGGGAAAACTGCTCCTCAATCACGGCGCCTCAACCCAGGGCCACTCTGTCTTCCCCTCTACCACGGTACCCCCAATAACTCCGCCGTGGATCCCGATACACAGGTTAGATGACAATATCGCACCCCATCATCATCGCCCCGGAGATATGTATGCTCGAATTTGCTTCTTCCCTTTCCTACTACTAGAAGTTTTGGCAAGTGTACTTTGATTCGGTAGCCTCCCGTCCCACCCATTCCTCTCCTTCATATGTCTGATCACGCGCGCACACACCTCGTCTCTATTTCCCTACTATGTTGGCTCCGCGAGTGTGTCGAGCGCGGCGAGGAAGTCGATACCCAAGTTTTGGGTGTCGAGATCGGGCAGGTAGCGTCCTGGGAAGGCGGGGGCTGGGGAGGCCAGGTTCCAGTTTCGAGATACGGAGGTGCGGAGACGGTTTTTTGGTGTTGAGTCCTGGCTGGGAGGGTTTCGAAGGGATGCAAGTGGGTGTTGTCTATTATGTCGTCTTGGGGGTCAGGTGTGGTGTTAGAGCCGGTCGAAGGGATGTTGCTGCCATTCATGACGGGGTCTTCGCTGCTTTTGTTGCTAGGATTGAGGGCGATATTGATCGGATTGGACATGCTAGAGTTGGCGAAATCCCTTGTGACTGAAGGAGCGATGTGTGTATGCTGGGTAGTTTCGGATTATCGATGCTGTGTTTAGAGATAATCGAGTGGTAGGATCCATCAAGATTCATCGTCTTCCAGGAAGTAGATCTAGGCAAACTGCAGGCTTGCTCGAATGTCCAGGTAGCGACTCTCCTATCATCATCCAGCTACGTGTTTGTTGAGATCCCCCTCCTACCCATGCGTCACCATCACTTTCCTCGTCCGGAGGTGGACCACGGACACCGTGAGAGCAGCTTTCAACATTGCGCATCGATGCAGTCCGTTGAATGGTTTGAGAGCGTCACTTTTCTGCTTCAGTTGTTGTTGAAGTTGACGTCTTCGTGAAGCGCTTGAGTTCGGCGCGGGTCTATTTGCGATTCAACATCTCGCCGACTCATGCATATCTTCCATGTTTGGCTTCTGTATCGGGGTAAACAGCACTCGCGGGCATTTCAATGGGCCGGCTGTCATCAAAGGTCGGCTGCTGCGCGTCAGTCTACCGATCCCACTCTCATTCTCGTTTGAACAATACTTACCGCGGCAACGTATCCGTCCAACTGCTGTGGAAGCTGCGGGCCAGGCCTCCCGCTACCCTGCAGTTCCATAGGCCCATAATACCGTTGCTGGCCATGGAGCTCTTGTGGATATTGTGGCACAGTTGAGTTACTTTGGGCATCTGCTGGCGCCGTATATGGGACCCCAACGAACGGGGTCTGCTCTTCCTGCATCCTGCGCATAGCCGCTTCGCGTCGCCGCTGCTTGCTGCATACTTTGCAGAAAATCATGGCGCAAAACACGCCTGTTGTAACTAGAACAACAAGAGAGACAACGAGCATGATGCCCACTGGAGTTAGTTCTGCGCGTCGCTGAATTGGCGCCATTGTGCTGAGCGCTTTGTACGAGTGCCTAAACGTCAATGGGGGCGATTCTGTACGTGGTACCGCACAATCTGAGCTTGGGGTTTATTTGAACACGTCGAGTTGTCTATAGCAGCTAGGAAATGCGCACATATCAAGACGCAGATCTTTTGTTGCAACGCGGCGCAGCGGTGGGCGGCATGAAATGTGGAGGAGCTGAGCCATTGGGGGCCTGAATGGCCAAGGTACGGCTGATTCGCAGGTACCTGGTGACAAGCGCATGGCGCCCAGGCACGAGATGCGACAGCCGTCGAAGCCTGAGTAGGACGGACAGGACTATAGGAAATTTGCTCGACGATAGAAAGCCGTGTGCATACACTCTACATGAGCCACGAGGGAGCAGAAAGGCTGGAGGTGAATGGTGAAGGTTCCCTACAAGGACAATCGGTGACCCAGTGCACACGAGACTACGCCATCTCTTCGCATGGCCGGTGGCTTATGCCGAGACTAGGGGCTGGCGCTCCCGATGATCGTGGCGGCACAGGTGGTGAAAAGTAGCGATGCTTCAGGATGTCGTTGGTACGGATAAGGGCCAAAGAGCCGCTTGGATTAGCGCGGGTGGATGACGCGCGATTCGACCTACGACAAGATGACGTCTATCATCGAGCTGGCCGCGCAGACGTAGATAATAACCCTGCAGACTCGATGCCTCGAAGCCGGAGCCTGTTCTTCATGTCAAGATTCGCAATGCTGCGGCAACGGTGAAGTCACTCTCTCTGCGCCAAGCTCGGCTACGCCTCTCCCACGGTTGGACCGCCATCACGCGCCGACGCTGTACCACCCCACCCGCGCACTTTTCTGTTGTGTTTCGCACAATCGCACAGTTAATCTACCGCGATCTGCCTCGTCACGTCGAACGCGCAGGTCCTTAGCGAGCGACGATTGCGCGACAACACCGGCCCGTTTCAACCCCCAGCCCGAGTATGCACTTGCCGTATCGACACATAAGACATCAACATTGTAAAAAGCAAAATGGATGAAGACCTACGCATTCTCGAGGTATGTGTTCAAGGGTATGGATTGGTTGCGCGACTCCGCTAACAGCAACGCGACCCACAGGAGGAATACTGTCCACCAATCGACCCCACACTCGTCTACACCATTTACTCCGACTATGCAGGAGAAGCAGATGCCGTCGCCCGGACCAGGGAACTACTCGATCCCCTAAAGGCCACGGCTGAGGTCGAAGCCCTGACCAACTTCGATCCCTCTGGTAGCAGCGGAGGCGCCGTACAAGACAGCCCAGGCAATCACAGCACAGACGCAGACTCGTGGGCCTCTCAGACGGTAACCACAGAGCAATCGAGCCTCTCAAACGACTTCTCTACACTCAGCGTCAGTGGAAGATCTCGAAGCCCCGATGCCTTCGACAATGGATACTACAAGGACACCGAGCAATTCGATGTCCCGACCAAGGAACTCTTGCTCGCTGAGACATTCCCAGGCCTGCGCCCGGCCCAGGTCTCGTACACGCTGAAGAAGTGCGGGTACGATTACGACAAGGCGACGGATGAGCTGCTCAACCAAGTCTTCTTTGACGACACCAGGAAAAGCCCTACGGAGGAAGGGCCAGTGGCCAAGGGCATCGATGCCTTCTCCGAAGACCATCATCTGCCACAGAGAGGAAAGAAGGGCAAGGCCAAGAAGAAACAGAGAGTGTCTTTGAGTGGGCTAGGCACTGATCGCTTTGTGGAAACAGATGCGCCGGCGAATCGCTGGCAGAACACGAGCCGCGATGTAGACTTTGTCACGTCGCGAACAGGTGTGTCTGCAAAGACAGTATCCTCGCTCTACCACGCGAACGGGGCATCTCTATCGGCAACGGTCTTGGCCATAGTGAGAAAAAACATCGAAGAGCATAAGAAGGACCAGCAGCCCGACGCTGCGCTAGTGCAAGACGCAATCATGCTCAACGAAGGCTTTCCTTCCATGGACTTGGAGTACGCGCTTGCGATTGTGCGCCTCACTGCGCCATCGACGACAAAGGCCCAGGAACTCGCCAAATCCCTCACCCAGCAACCCGCGAGCGAAACCGGCGGCAAAGGCGGCATTAAGCTCGATCTGCGATACGCTCCAGTCGACCTGTCCGACCCCTCCTCAGAAGCGACGAAGCTCCCCACTCTTGCGCCCTCCGCCCGACCTCGCGACGCCATTTCTACCGCAGCTGCTCGAAGTGATGCGTTTGAAAAGGCGTCGGGCGCCTATCGCAGGGGCAAGTCAACACCACTTATGAGGCAAGCCGCGGCGTACTACGCGCAAGAAGGTCGCGACCTCAGCGCCAACCTCAAAGCGATGAACGCAGCTGAGGCCGACGCGTTCGTATCATCGCAGTCAGGAGCCGAATATCTTGATCTTCACGGTGTCACAGTTGCGGATGCGACTAGGATAGCAAAGCAACGCACACAGGCTTGGTGGAACGGCCTTGGAGAGCGCAGGATACCTGAGTGGAGTGGCCCTGGCCGGAGAGGTGGGGGCGAGGTGTACAGGATCATCACTGGTTTGGGCAGGCACAGCGAAGGTGGTCGGGGCAAGTTGGGACCTGCAGTGCTGAAGACACTTGTAAACGAGGGTTGGAAAGTCGAAGCTGAACCTGGCGAGCTATATGTCACAGGTTTGGCCAGGCGGAGATGAGGATGAACTGGTTTTTGGAAAGATGTACTGTGCGTTGGCTATTTCTGTTTCGATGTTTTGTCAATATACCCTGGCATAGGTGCGAAGCGTAGCAACATTGAACAAAGGCAAATGAACAAGATAACTGCAATGTCTTCGATTCCACGCTCTTCTGACTAAGGTTGGACCTTTCGGTGCTAACGTCGCGCTAAGTTTTAAGCTTCTTCTAACCCCGCTAGTCTCCCGCCTCGATGCAGGCCAGAGCAAATCTCGAAACACTCAACAACATGTCAAAAAGCCTCTCCTACATGAACGGTCACAATGGCTAGGCCGAACTGTTGCTCTGCCTGGGTTTCAAAACCCAAACGCGCGTTTTCCACTCGGAGTTTTGACCCGCCGTCCGTTGTTTCAAAGATGCTGCGACAGAATCGGCAACACCATTGGGGTGCGCATGTCGATTTCAAGTAAGGATGAGCTCTCCACCAAAAGTCGAATCTACAGTCCTACGGCGAAATGTCCGTAGCGCCTCCCATCGTGGCGAGGTGAAATCCCAACTTGCATGTCACTACATTGGACGAGCACCCTGCAAAACGTCGACTCCGCGATACAATCGACTCGATGATAGTGTGAAAGCTTACAATCGCCCCCGAGTACGACCATTCCTGAATACACTGTGGAGATCACCACACCCCCAACGTTTCGCCCTCCACACTTTCCAGTCGCAGACTAGCCACACAGCAGCAGCCGCGTACCACTCTGCCTGCCTGACGGGGCCACCTATCCAGCTTCTTAGCACGCATTTGCAACAGCTTCACAACGACTTGTCGTCAGGATCGACAAAACGATCGACCGAGGGGCCAGAACACGTCAACCTTTTGATACCGGACGTGCGCTCCCCCGATCGGCCCTTTCCCCAAGGAAGATTGATATATAGAGAAGAGTGGTAGACGTAGTTGGAATTCTTCAGTTCGATACTCATTGAGCAAATTCAGTCCTACGGTTGTCCATACATTATCAGACCAATCTTTCTCTGTATATTTTGCTGCTAGTCGGCTTTCGCTTTTCAACTGTTTATACATACGTTCTCTACTGCCGGACAGTCTCTTCCCAGTCTCCATCACCAACCCTTCTATTCATACACTTGGCAAAGATGAAGTTCGACTCCACCATCCTTCTCGCTTCTTTGGCAGCTTCCGCTATTGCGGCTCCAGCTCCTTATCCCAACTACGCTGCTGCGAAGCGTTACGTTGTAAGACACTCTTTTTCAATGTTTAGCACTTTGGCTTGCTTGGTGTTTGCATGGCTAACTGAGACAGGATACCACTGGAAGCCAAAAGCTCCCTGCTCACTTCATCTCGACTGTTCGCAAGCTTTCTGGCGAGAAGATCAAGACTAAGCGTCAGCTTGACCAGCTTCTCGGCGGTCTTACTGGTGGTGCTGGCGGCGGTGCTGGAGGTGCTGCTGGAGGTGCAGGTGGTCTTGGTGACCTTCTTGGTGGCCTTGGTGGTGGCGCTGCTGGAGGTGCTGCTGGTGGCGCTGGCGGTGCCGGTGCTGCTGGAGGCGCTGGAGGACTCGGTGACCTCCTTGGTGGACTTGGTGGTGGCGCTGCTGGTGGTAACAAAGGTGGCAACGCCGCTGCTTCCACCACTGCTGCTGCTGCTGCCGCTGGTGCGGCGCAAACCCCTGCAGCTGGCGCTGCGAACGGTCAAGCTGGTGCTGCCGGTGCTGCCGGTGCGGCTGGTGCTGCGAACGGCCAAGCTGGTGCTGGAGCCGCAGGATCTGCCATTGGAGCTGGTCTCAACGTAAGTGCCGCATCATCTCAACCTTGAAGCATCCATGCTAATACCATACAGGGTGCCGGTGCCGCTAACAACGGCACTGCCGCAGCAGGCGGGAACACCGCCGCCAATGGCCAGGGCCAAGTTCAACAAGGTGCCGGTCAACTTCAACAGGGCGCTGGCCAGACTCAACAGGGTGCTGGCCAGACTCAACAGGGTGCTGGCCAGACTCAACAGGGTGCCGGTCAAACCCAACAGGGTGCCGCTCAAGCCCAACAGGGTGCAGGCCAACTTCAGCAAGGTGCTGGTGCCGCCAACGGCCAGGGTGGCGGTACGTCTCCTCGGCATCCCAATCTTAGAGTTGTATACTGACTCTTCTCAAGCAGCAGGTCAAATTGCCCCCGGTCAGCAAACTGCTGGTGTAGGTGCTGGTCCTGGTACAGCTGGTGCAGCTGGTGCCGCAGGAACCGGTGCTACTCCTACAGGCCAACAGACTCCCGGTGCCGCGGGTGCCGGCACTGGTTCTGCGACCGGTGCACAGCAAGGTCAAGGTCAGGGTCAGCTTCAGCAAGCTGGTCAGTCTACCACTGGAACTGCTGGTGCTGGCGCTGGTGCTGGTGCGGGTGCTGGTGCTTCTACTGGTGCTGGAGCTACTGGATCTGGCTCTGCATCCAACAGCCAATCCCCGAGTCAGAGCCAGGCCGGATCTACCCCAGCCGGTGACGCCGATTCTGCCCTCGCCGACTCTCAGGAGGAAGACTAAATCCCGTTTCTAACTTGTCTCTTATGGATAGCTGGATAGGCGTAGTTGGTGCGGGGTGTGTGTGTGTGTGTGTGTGTGTGAAATAGCCACTGCGATGCTGACTTGGATGAATGGGCTGGGGGGAAGCATGCTAAATGTAATCTTTAAGTGATAGTATGGAGGTCGTTGGAATCCATGCAGCGGGTTCGATATTGGATGCTGGCAATCGAGACGTGGACAGCATGTCATCACTTTGCATAGCTCTAACGAACTCGGTGGTATTCTCTGTCCATTGCACTTCTCCACATCAGCTTTTCTCGTCACGTCTAATGTTCCGCCTTTTTTGCTCTAGATATCCTCCGTCTGTAGTAGATGTTCTGCCAACGCATCATCATGCTCATGCCCCAGATTTGTAAGTGTAATATTGCTCTGCTTGTCCTCTTCTCTCCTTTCCTTTTCTTGGCTTGTATCCTGTACTTGAGCCTTTCTTTTTTTTTTCTACGGCTGATGCTTGTTAGTTGTATTTCACTATACGTTCGACGGCTGTTGGAAACACCAATGACGCTGGTTTAAACTTTTGTGTAATTTCTTTTTAACCGTTGTGTTGTTGTTATCCTTGATGCTTTTTATGCTTGCTAGACAGCTTGTGCGCACGCTCTGTTTTACTCTAGATATTCCTTCGGCGTGTGTAAAGGGGGGGGCTTGGAAGAGAAGACGAGAAAAGGGTTGAAAAAAACTGGTAGAGAAATAGGCATGGTTTTACATATATATATGTGTGTGTGGAGTTACTAAAGAGGAGAGAAGAGGGTGGAGATAGCTATAGAGTAGACAATGTTTCGTTTGGAGTGTAAAGAGAGAAAGAAAAGCATGTATTCAGATAGATGTATACGTTGTAATACGCCAGGAAAATGCAAAACACAAGAAACAAACATAGAATCCCCAAATGTGCGCCTCGCGATATCATCTTTTCTCCACCACCGCCACCACCACCCTCATTAACAATCATTCTCATATCCATAAGCAGCGTATTCATTAAGGAAGAAAAAAAACCCCCTCCCTTCCCAACCCTCACTCCATTCCACACATAAAGACACAGCCCTCTACGACATTCTCATCGCACTAAAGTTGCCCCTCTTATAAACCTCACTCAACCCCTCAAAAGAATCCAAACTCTCCACCCCACCCCCGGGGCAACTCCAATCGCGATCATATGCCTTGTCGGGCAAAATGCCCGCCTCCCTGCCCCTGCGATAGCTCCACTGCGTACTACTCTCCGTCTCCCAAGTCCAGTAAAACCAGCCCCAGCCGGCCTCAAAGGCATCCATCTGGCCAATGGCAAACTGATACAGCCACTTCTTGTACTGGTCGGTGTAGGAGCCCGGGTCCGCATTGGCCTGGTCGCAAGAGCACTCTGCGGATTCAAGCGGACACTGGGGCGCGAGCACGGCGCCAGATTTGCCCTCGACGGGTTGTAGGGTGCCTTCCCAGCGCGTGCCCGTGTTGACGTTGTTGATGTATTTGGTGCAGTCTGTGTCTGCCTGGGACCATTCGCCGCACATGGTTGGTCCGAAACCCGTTTCAGGGTTCATACTGCGTTTTGACTGCTGGGTCCAGGCTTCACAGGCGAAGTTTAGCTTGTCGCGGTGCTTGAGCTTGATTTGGTCCGTGTTGAAGATTACGTACTGGTGCACGTCTAGGAGGAGCTTGTCGTTGCCTTGGAGCACGCCTTGCCAGTTGTCGAGGCCCATGAAGCCGTCGCCGAAGACGATGATGCCTTTTATGCCGTCGGCGCGGATCTGGTCGATGGCCTTCTGAGACCATTCGACGACTTTTTGCGTGTCGAGTTCTACGTTGCGTGGCTCGTTGACGAGGCCGTACATGGTTACTACGTTCTTGTAGCGATCCTGGGCGAAGAAGACGGAGAGTTTGTGGTGTACGTCTAGAGTGCGTTGGGCGTTCTTATCGCCATTGGTGCCGTTGAGCCAGTTGATTTGGCCTTGGCGACCAGAGTGGTTCCATCCATTTTGGCTACCGGGCGCACCGTGGAGGTCGAGGTTCACGCGGAGACCGTTTTGTCGGCAGTATTCGATGCCGCGGAGCAGGTAGCGCCATGATACTTGTGGCACGTAAACATCGTCATCGTAGGTTTGGACTATCCAGTAGCCAAACGGAAAGCGCACGTGATCCATGCCAGCTTCCCGAATCTCTTTAAAGGTTTGCTTGGTGATGAAAGACGAATAGTGCCTTTCCATGGTCGCGGCAGCCTTTGCGGGACCGAGCTTGCTGAGGAAGGTCCATTCATCGACGACATTGTCTTTGGATCCAAATTGCGAAAAGAAGGAGGGCGTGATGAAGGGCTCCAAGTTTAGCCAGCCACCGACATTGACGCCTCTGATAGGCATCTTGCCATATTCGAACTCGTCTGACAGCTTTGGTACCGAGGGATTCGCTTGGACGTCATCATCCCACGAGGAATTGAGTCCGATAACGGGGAGACCCCCTACCAGCTCATTGGTGTAGGTGACGTTGAAGTCGTCGGTGTCGTACCAAGACCATGGGTCCAGTATGCCACCCCGATCCTTCTCTGGTACGCTGTTGCGGTCCTTGCCCGCCAGGTTTGCTTTCGATGGCCCCGACGAGGAGGGTGCTGCGGATCCGCTTCCTGCATCGTCATTCCCACTACTCTTGCCTGACAGCACGACAGCGACGGGTATGATGATTGCCAGAAGGAGCAAGACGGATACCACGCCGATGATTATGCGTTTGCGCTTCTTTTTCCTCGCCTGCTCCTCTTCCGAGATGTCTGTTGGTGGGCCGCTACCCGCACCTCCGCGCTTCTCCATCATGTAGCGGTATTCATCGTCGTCGTCAATGCCGCCCTCTTCTGCCAGCGGCCCGCTGATGACACGCCGCTTCTTCAGCTCGGTCCGGTGTTGCTTTTCCTGCCGTCTCCGCTCCCTTCTCTCCTCGGCTTCTGATGGCGTGTACTTGGATTCGTGTCTGCGTCTGCGCTCTTCTCGTTCGTCGTCGGTATAGGTGCTTCTTTTCCTCTCGAGCTCATCTTCTGTCTGGCTTGCCTTGAGCGCAGCTGCTTTTCGTCGCTCCTCGCGCCGTTTCCTAGCCTTCTCCTCGTGTCTCGCGGCATCACTCTCAGCCGCGCGCCGCCTGGCCTCGTCCTCCCTCTGTTCCTCTCTCTTCTTTGCACGCTCCTCCTTGATCCTCTCCTTCTCAAGGTTCTTCTCCTTCTTCCGGACTTCCCTCAGGTAGTCGTCATCATAGTCGTAAGCTCCCCAGCCTGCCTTTTTAGCATTGGTTTTGTCAAGCTTCGCGATAGCGTCCAAGCTTAGAGGCGCAGAGCCTCGACTGCCACTCCCATCTGTTCGGGAATTGCGACGCGAACCTCGGGCTTTGCGGGGAGCTGGCGACTCCGGCTCCGTATCACTGTGGTGTTTTGAGCGCCGTTGGGGCCTCGGTAAGAGGTCACCTTGTGAATCCGTCGCCCGGTGGCCCTTTCTCCGCCGCCCCTCGTCGCCATATACGGCGTGTTCACCACGGGATTCTCTTCGTCTCCGTCGCTCAGGGTCTGTGTCGCCGTGCGATTCCCTGCGTCGTCTTCGCTCGTCGCCGTGGGGCCGTCTGCGCGACGGGTCGCGTTCGCGGTCGCTCATTGGAGTAGGCCAAGTAGTCGAGAGAGGTTCCTAACCCTCTGAAATGCAGAAGTGCGGTGTAGGAGCTTGGGACTGGAAGGCACTTCATGCAACGTTGATTAAGGGAGCAGAAGAAAACATTAGCAGGCGGGTTCGAAGCTCTCCCGTAACGCTCGAACGCATGTGAATACTGGTAGCGAATATGTACAATGGCGGCTGGCCGCATGCACGAGGCTGGGCCTGCTGGGATGCTGGGCTGGTTGCTGTGGTGACGCGTATTGACGGCCTGCCCGACGTGGCCGAGCGCTGGGCGCCACAAGCCGCTTGGTAGGTGACCTTGGGGAAGTGCAACAGAGTTAGACACAAACGGCCAAAACTTGGCTGGTTGCGCGGCAATTGTGTTTGAAGAGACGTGTCAAGGGTGGCCGAGTGCTCAGCTCGTATCAGCAGCAGCAGCGGCGGCGGCGGCTACTGCATTACTATGTACTAATTATAGGTGTTGTTGTTCAGGACAATAGAGGCATGTTGACTCCCTTCTGTAGGCCTTCAAGACAATCAAACAGCCTTTCTACGTCATTGATGATTGTCGTCGCATCTTACCATGGGTTCAGGACCGTGCATCTCGTCGGGGCAGATGAGATGACAAGGCCCTGCATCAGCAGCAGGGAAGATCTGCTCAGCCACCCGTCGAGAAAATGACATCACACCACGTGCGAGCAACCCTGGAGCCGGAGCTGTTCGGTAAGAATCATAGTAATGCATTTTTGAGTGTGTGGTATCATAGCTGGAAATATACAAAAAGCAATGCGCCGTGGGGTATAGGTTCCATCCTGTGCCTATCCTCCAATCATGCCTGTGCAGGCGCACCCGTGCCTCTCTAATAAGCTGGCCGACGGGTAGTAGACGAGGTTTAGCCATGGCACAACGTATGCAAAACAATTCAAGATGCCACCCAGATGAAATAGCAAGTCCGCGCTCACGGGCCTATACGGCGCGGCAGACCTGTCGGAAGTGGTGGCGCATGTTAGCTTTCCACGTGCGAACCTAGGTATTATCATGGTTTCGGGGATTTCGTTCACGAAGCGGAAACGCTCTGTGACGAACCTGTGGCATCGGCGGAAACCGCTGCTTTGCCCTTGTCCGCCGCCTTCTTTTCGTCATCGCTGTAAAGACCGTGCTCGTAAATGTAGTCGACGACCTTGTCGGGGATGTAGTAGCGGATGCTCTTACCGCGTTTGCGGAAGAGGCGGATCTTTGTTGACGAAACATCGTTCTGGATGAGCTGAGGAATCACGCGAATATTCTCCCTCCACTGTTGCAGCTGGACAAGCGCGTCGTCTGCTTCACGTTAGTGGTTGCAAAAATGGGTATGAAACATGACATACCGATATCGGTACCGCTGCGCTCGAGAATGAAGGCGCCATAGTGACCCAGAATCCTGCTCAGATCCTCACGAGCCCAGAGTCCGGGCGTGCTCATGGTCTGGATCAGGTCGGCACCGGCGAGCAGCGCAACGTGAATGCGGCGCTTTTCGCCATTCTCGGGCGCAATGCCACCCATTACTTCGTTAAGCTCGTAGTCAAAATGGTCGAGCACCTTGACGGTAGGCAGATATTCCTTGTGCAGCGGCTCCCACGGATCAACGCCGATCCAAGTCGAACTGTCTTGGACGGCAATTCTCGTCATATTGATTCGGTGTTGTGCAGAGGCTAGTCCGGCTTTCTTGTATGCATCGCCGACAGGACTGAAAAAGCCGCCCACAACTTCATAGTCGGTCTCGAACTCGCAGTAGTCGGCCGCCTCCTCGAACATGCGCAAGTGCAGGTTGGTGGGTGGGGAAAAAGAACCGCATGATACCAGCACGAGGGGCTGCTTGTTGGGGTCGGAAAGGGTCTTCTTCAATCGCTCCTTGGGAAACGCGTAGTTGTCGAGCGACATGGCTTCCACGTTGGGCACGCCGGCGTCGAGGAAAATATCGCGATTGGTCGTGGTGGACATGGTCGCGACGCGGGAGTTGGTGGGAGCGGACCGCGGGTAGATAGCGAGGGGTAACCGCCGACGAGGGGTGAGTAGCCGGCTACGGGTAGATGGGCGTGCTGGGTTGTGGAGGTGTCGGTGGGGTCGGGTGTTCGCGCTGACGGTTGGGCTACTGTGGATGAATGTGAGAGACGGGGTCAATTTTGGGCGGGAGAGGAACCCTTATGAATGCATGGCTTACGAATACTGCGGTAAACGGGGTCTCCGGCACTTGGGAGGCTACTGGCAGGCTAGGCGGTAGTGAGTAGTGAGTCGGTAGGAGCCTGGCTATGACGCGGGGCTGGGGTGGCGGCGCGCGAAGATTACTATTTGCAGGCGTGGGGCGGAACAGAGCACGTCAGGAAAACTTGGGGTTGATTTGTGTTGAAGCGGCAGGTGAACAGGACGAACGGAGGGCCGGATGAGGAGCTATCTTGTACCTTCTCCCACTCCCCTTCTAAGCGGCGGCGGCGGCGGCGGCGGCGGCCGTTGAGACAAACTCGCGCGGGCGGCGGGGCTACCAAGGTCCCTCGACTCTCCCTGCAACGGCTGATCTGGCCGTGCCTTGTGCCAAACTCGGGCCCTTCAGCCTTTCTGGGCTGCAAACCATGGTGCGTGAAACACTTTTTGCATCCGAACATTCGCCAATGGGCAACCGAATTCTGCATGCTGCTAGCAAAGAGCGAGAGGCTCACGTGGGCCATGTCGGCATTTCCCCGACCCCACAGGGAGTGGTATTGGCCGGGATACCGTTACCGTGCCTTGTGATGAAATTGGTAGCCGTGGGTCGTGGGATGCAAATGCTGAACAATCAGTATGACTTGGCTCCGGGCCAGACACTGCTCGTCTCGGCCTCGCAACCGGCCGTGGACCTGTGACTGACTGCGCTAGAGGCGTGGAACATGGCTGATTAGGCATGCGAGTGATTTGAATGCGTCTTGACAAGAGAAGCTGGGCTCTGATCCTCTTCACCGTAGTGTGTGTGTGTGAATAGGAAGGCTTGGGGGAAATAGGTCAAGGGCTGCAGGCTCCGGCTCGGCCTCATCGTGTGAGCGGCCGACCAGCTGGACGAGTGACGGAAACAGCAGCCCGATCGACGAAACGGCCTAGCCACTGCTCCCGCTGCCTGGCTAGGCGCCATGGTCAATGAGCCGCAGGTCGGCCTTGCGATGCATCCAAACCTAGTTGGGATGGGATAAGGCTGAGGGAGAGGTACCGCCATGGCGGATATGTGCGTGCCTCTACTGGCATTTCTGGCGTACAGTCTGCAGATCACGGGGGAGGCAAGAATGTCATGGTAATCATTGTCAATAGACGACAGGAGGATTGCTTGAACACCCAAGTGAGCGTCTTCAGGGTGGCAGGCGCCCTATCGATAACGATCGCTAGTGAGGTCACGTAATTAGCTTCCTCCGACCTGGCATGGTGGATATGGAACCTCAAGTATTCGGCAGAGACAGTGCAGTATTACCATCTCTTTCTATACCCATCACCATACCCCGAGAGCAATACATTCGCTTGCTCAGCCCCGCCCGCCGCATTCACCGCGTCAAGCAGTCCGTCTGTGTGTTTGCACCCACCGCACTCGCTTGAGCACACGCCTGATGGCGCGTCCTTGATGGCATCCAGAGGACCTCGTGAAAGGTAAATACCACTCTACTCGACCCTTTGCCGCTGCAGCAATCTCGACTCCGCCCTTCAACACCATCAACTGCTGCCGCCCCTCACTCTTTTCTCATTTTGCTTTACCGAAACAGACGTGCTGCAACCCTCCCGGCCACAGTCTGAGCGCATCTCGATTTCACAACCCTATAATCAGAATCTCATGTCGTCCAGAGTCACTCGCTCGCAAAGGCGCCAATCCGGCAACCCAAACAACAACCCCACCGACACGTCGCCGCCAGCCCTACCCACGTCCGCCACATCTCGTAAGAGGAAGACTGCTGCGCGGGACCACAGCCCAGAGCTGCCCGAGAACATAGAGGCAGCGCCCGCCCGCGGAGCTCGCAGCAAGCGCCCCAAGAGGGAGCCTCACGACCCGCCCACGCAAACCAAAGGCCGCTCTAAGAAGGCTAAAGGCAAGGCCGCCGCCGCCGCCGCCGCCGCCGCCATGTCATCGTCTGGGTCTGTGCCAAGCGCTCCACCGCAGGAAGAGCATGCGCTGACTGAAACCAGCCCTCCATCAGACCCCATCGAGGAGAAGACGACGCCACAACCCTCGAAGCGCAGCAAGGCTGGTCGCAAGAGTGGAGGCGACAGCTCACGGCGGCAACCGAAACCCACCAACCCCGAAGCCGACGCGGACACTCCTTCCACATCCCGCCGAAGCTCCCGAAAGTCGAACAAAGCAGAGGCCGATACCGCCATGGACGATGCACCCGCTGCCAGAGCCGAAGAGGAAGCGCCCCAGTCGGGCAGGGACCATACCAGCGACGACGACGACGACGACGATGATGATGACGACCAGGAACATGGCCACGGCCACAGCCACGGGGAGCGCTACGATGAAGACGACGATGACGATGATGACGACGACGACCCCTTCACCAGCGGATTTCTCGGCCGCAACCCACACAGCCTCTCTGCTCTAAGGCAGCTGACGGGCATGATGGCAGGAACCACACAGCGCCTGCGTGGTATCCTCGACCAATTGCGCTCGCCCGACGATTCTACCCAACTGATTGCCCTCAATGAGCTTTCAGAAGTCCTCCTCATCTCCACCGAGGACAATCTGGCTGGCCACTTTTCGCCTGACGCATACGTCAAGGAGCTCGTCAAGTTGATGCAGCCAAACGAATTCACAATGGAGGAGAACCCAGAGATTATGCTGCTTGCCTGTCGATGCCTGGCCAACTTGATGGAAGCGCTCCCTCAAGCGACCGCCAACGTCGTCTACGGTGGCGCAGTCCCAGTCCTCTGCTCCAAGTTGCTTGAAATCAACTTCATCGATCTGGCCGAGCAATGTCTGAGCACGCTAGAAAAGATCTCCATTGAATTCCCTGGAGTCATTGTGCGCGAGGGTGGCCTTACTGCCTGTCTCACATTCCTGGACTTCTTCGCCACAAGCACACAGCGAACCGCCGTCACAACCGCAGCCAATTGCTGTCGCAACATCCCAGAAGATTCCTTCCCCGTCGTACGCGACGTGATGCCCATCTTGGAAAATATCCTGAACAACAACGATCAAAAGGTGGTGGAGCAGGGCTGCATCTGTGTATCCAGGATCGTTCAGAGCTTCAAGCAGCAGGAAAGTAAGCTCGAGGAGCTGGTTAGTCCAGGCCTTCTCAAGGCAATCCTGCGCCTTCTCCTGCCGGGTAGCACCAACTTGATTGGGCCCAGCATCCACACCATGTTCCTCCAGGTCCTTGCCTACACCGCCAAAGCTAGCCCGCGGTTATCTGCCGAGCTGCTGAAGATGAATGTGGTAGACACGCTATATCAAATACTCACTGGCGTGTCCCCTCCCAGCGGTACCGAAGACGTTGCAGCCAAAATCGATTCCGTCGTCATCATGCAGGCTCTTATCCATCGGCCCAAGGATCAGGTGTTTGAGACTTTGAACGTCATTTGCGAGCTCCTGCCCGATGTCCCGACTGAAGGTCTGATGTACCTTGACGATCTCTTTGACGCTGGCTATCCAGGCGACGACCTACTTCCCCTTTCCTCGACCAACAAGAAGACGACGAATGAGAAGCGCGTAGAATTCCTAGAAGACTGCAACGCCGAGGTTAAGCGCTTCGCCGTAATCCTTCTGCCGACCTTGACAGACGCCTACTCCAGTACTGTCAACCTGAGTGTCCGACAAAAGGTCCTCACAGCACATCTCAAGATGCTGTCTAATCTCGACACCGACATTCTAGAAGAAGCCCTGCGGCCTGTACCGTATGCCTCGCACTTGGCGTCCATCTTCACCCAACAAGACCATCCATCCTTGGTCACTTACGCGCTACAGGCTGCTGAGCTGCTGCTTAAGCGACTGGAATCTATCTATCGGTATCAATTCTATCGCGAGGGTGTCATTTCAGAAATTTCCTCACTCGCAAATCGTCCCTGTAAGACATTGGACGCCCGGTCCAAGGAGTCAAAGTCCGGCTCCGGGGCCAATGTAACAGCTCCAGGTGAGAGCACCGCCTCCTCTGTTGAACCAGAAGCCGAGCCAGAGGTTGGCGAATCCAACCAGGATGTGGATGTAGAAATGCAGTCCGAGGACGAGGGAGACGAGTTGGATCTCGACGACGACCCAAACGCGAGCAGCCAAAATCGTGATGAAGATGATGAGTCCGACTCCTCTTCATCTTCCGATCAACGCGAACCTCCGCCGATGCCCAACATTGAAGACATCATCACTCTGCGTGCCAAAAAGTTTATCGAGGCACACGAAAAGGACAGCGACAAGCCTACGCGTGACAAAGCATCTGCAGTACTGGATGACCTCAAGCTTCTTGCCACCGAGATCAAGTCTTGCATTTCTAGAGGTAACACGGGCAATTGTATGAACTTGTTTACGCGTCTGGCCTCCTACTTCGAAGGAGACGCTCTCGAAAGCATCACGAGCTACGAGCTCAAGTCATCCAAAATTGTCGAGGTGCTGTTGGAAGTGTTCTCAAGCCCTACGTCTTCCAGGGATGTCGATCCCAGGCCCATCTTCCTAGAGGCTTTCATGGGAGGTAGTAGTCAAAGCAAGATCAAGACTGCGAGCACTGCATCCCCGGCGACGCCATTCAGCGTCTTGGTTCATAAGCTTCAAGACCTTCTTAGTAGGTCCGAGCATTTTGACGTGATCACTGTCCATCAAAACATGTACGACAGCCGCGGAAGCGCGACGTCTATGCTGGCGAAGCAACTTAGGCTGAAGCTTGTCGCTGATGATGATTCGGGCATTCCAAGGACATACCGCAACATCATGGTGTCCATCCATGCCATTGCGACCTTCAAGGCCTTGGACGACTACCTTCGTCCTCGCATCAGTCTTGCGGATCGGCCGCGCCCTGCTAAGCCCAGGGACCAGTTTCCGCGCGACCACTTTGAAGCCATGTATGCTCAAGCTCTCGCTGAAGGACGTGCACCTCCACCTCCCCGTACGCCGTCTGATGCCGCAAGCCGCGCCTCGAAAAAGTCATCGCGGAATAAGACAGCTACAGCAGACTCACCGCAACCCGGCCCTAGCTCTACTCCACGTGAAAAGACGCGGCGGTCAAGCAGGCGTCAACAGGCGCAGAACCCTCCTCCTCCTCCGCCACCACCTCCAGCTATGCCTCCCTCCAATAGCAGTCAGGACCCCGTTGAATGCGCCGATGAAGCCCAGCTTTCCGATCCCGATTCCATGGACGAAGACAGTGCGTTGAATGCTATAGTCGACGATCTGGAGGACGATCTTGATGAGGATATGCCAGACCCTTCTGCTGTGAGCGTGGAGGTCGCATCGACAGGACAGGCCACTGCGCGACAAGAGGATGGCACGCGGATCGCGACGCCTGTGCAAAACACATCAATGGCGAAGCCGCCTCCAGAGAACCGGACACCCGCTTCACGCCTGTCCGCTTTGTTGCAGAGCTCTGCCATGAGGCAGACCCTGGGCGGAGCCGCTAGTGCACTGTCCTATGCCGCCGCTGTGCAGTCAACTCCTCAGGACTGGCACATCGAGTTCAGCGTCAACAACCAGCCACTGTCGAATGAGACAACCATCTACCGGGCCGTCCACTTCAACCGCTCACAGCCATCAGATGGCCCGCAGCGTTCAGTCTGGAATGGAATCCATACGATCAAGTTCAAGCGGGTGCAGGGCCCTCCACCCAGCGAATCGAGCTCCCTGACACCGCCTCCTGAGTCCAAGTCAGATGCGTCGGGCATGCCAGCCTCTCTGGATCAACATCCGGTGACCTCTGGTATTTTGCGGCTGCTGAGCATTCTTCACGGATTGAATTCTCACCTCGACGATATCCTATTGGCGAATAAGGAGCAAATTAAGCTGAACGCGGAGCCACTCTCCCAGTTTGTCAACACCAAGCTCACTGCCAAACTCAACCGTCAGCTGGAAGAGCCTCTTGTTGTTGCCAGCAACTGTCTGCCGAGCTGGAGCGAAGATTTGGCTCGCTTCTATCCATTCCTGTTCCCATTCGAAACTCGCCACCTTTTCCTGCAA
This sequence comes from Stemphylium lycopersici, assembly GCA_003268315.1. Lineage (NCBI taxonomy): Eukaryota > Fungi > Ascomycota > Dothideomycetes > Pleosporales > Pleosporaceae > Stemphylium > Stemphylium lycopersici. The sequence continues at coordinate 51,876 of QGDG01000031.1, forward strand.
TCCACCTCGTTTGGCTATTCCCGATCAATGACGCGATGGCAAAATTCACAGCCCACCAGCGATTCGCGAAATGACCGGCACCGAGATGAGCGACCCTTCCTGGGTAGGCTCCAGCGCCAAAAGGTCCGTATATCTAGGTCTCGGATCCTAGAGTCGGCGATGAAGGTCATGCAGCTGTATGGCCACTCCGCTAGTGTTTTGGAAGTGGAGTATTTCGAAGAAGTGGGAACTGGCTTAGGGCCAACACTCGAGTTTTACTCGACTGTGTCTCGGGAGTTCTCAAAGAAGAAGCTAAAGCTCTGGCGGGAAAACGAGTCTAACGATGACGACGAATATGCTTTTGGTAAGCGCGGACTCTATCCCGCGCCAATGAGCACGGAAGAGGCCAATTCAGAGAATGGCGAGAAGCGTTTGGAATTGTTCAAGGTGCTGGGAAAGTTCGTCGCCCGTTCCATGCTGGACTCTCGCATCATCGACGTCTCCTTCAACCCAACGTTCTTCCGCATCGGCGATGGTAGCAGCGCAGCAGTTGTGCCATCTCTCGGAGCTATCAAGACTGTCGATGAGGGCCTAGCAAAATCTCTTGTGCTGCTCAAACAATTCGCCGACGCTAAGAACAAAGTGGAAAATAGTGACATGGGCCCAGAAGAGAAGGCGGCAGCTCTTCGTGGTATTGTCATTCAAGATTGCACAGTAGACGATCTGGCTCTGGATTTCACTCTGCCCGGATATGGCTCCATTGAGCTTATTGAGAATGGCGCGGATACACCCGTCACGATCGAGAATGTCGATACCTATGTTGACAAGGTCATTGATTTCACTTTGGGATCTGGTGTGCAGCGCCAGGCGAACGCGTTCCGAGATGGCTTCACAGAAGTCTTCCCGTACTCGGCACTCAAAGCGTTCACTCCCGACGAGCTGGTAATGCTCTTTGGTAGGACAGATGAAGATTGGACCCTCGAGAGTAAGCTTGAGACACCCTATCGAAAAGCATTCGCTAACCATACCTTAGCATTGATGGACTCTATCAAGGCAGACCACGGGTACAATCTTGACAGCAAGAGCGTACGCAATCTGCTAGCTACGATGAGCGAGTTTGACGCGCAAGAGCGTAGAGACTTTTTGCAATTCATCACCGGTAGCCCTAAGCTCCCCATCGGAGGTAAGGTGTTCAGCGTATCAAATCAAGAATGCATGCTAACTCATCCACAGGCTTCAAGGCCCTCACACCGATGTTCACAGTCGTCTGCAAACCCAGCGAACCGCCGTTCACATCCGACGACTACCTTCCTTCGGTCATGACATGCGTCAACTACCTCAAGATGCCCGACTACAGCAGTGTCGAGATTTTACGCGAGAAGCTCAGCGTCGCCATTCGCGAGGGACAGGGCGCTTTCCATCTTTCCTAGATTGTGAACTGGGGACGTGGGCTGAAAGGAAGGACGTGTGGGGAAAAGGCGTAATACCCTGGGTTCCCTTCTTTTCCTTGGGGCGTCGGAGAAACGTTTATATCCATGGGACTTCGAATGCAAAGGGCGTGTTTTTTTTTCTCACAAATGCATAGAACAAACGCTCCTCATTGCGTGTATGCACATGGGGTTTTTAGTATGCATTGCAGGTAGTTTTTAGTTGTTTTCTTTCGGGCTTGGAGGGAGGCGTTGAGATGGGATAATGTAGCTTTTCCAATAGTAGTCTGGACAGTGAAAGACAAATGTCTAGGCACTTCAAATCGCAGGCTTTTTTTTAATCCCCTCCCACTTGAGCATGTTCATGGGATGTGTTATGTATCCACCATGTCTAGGCCTCGGTGTGTTCCCACATCGGAGATTCTGTTCAACGGCCAGGCGCGGGCGGCGGCGACGGTCAGGACCCTTAACTGACGCTCTGATCAGCCTCATGTACGGCCGCCATTTTGCCCCCTACCCCACCTATAATTTTAGCACGTTTTGTACGATTGCCCCCCCCCCCCCCTCCTACTTCCATCCTTCCTCCTCCGCACATCATAATCTTCGCAACGGCCAATAGACCCATGCGTGTGGATAAGAAACGCTGGAGCATCACAAAAAGCATCACGGCTAAATGCGAACATGAGCAACATGCCTTCTCTATGAGCGCTGAGATGGCACGTGTGCGCCTAACATTCAGACTGCATTTTTTTATTCTTGTGCACTGCCGTAATGTAGGTTTGCTCGTGAGCACATGGTGAAGGATGGAAGGGCATCTGACTCGGTTGCCCGCGAGAGGGTTGCCTTTGCGAGCTGTGCGCCGCGCGCCTGTCTGGCAATGCGGTGAGCGAAGGAGATGGGTTTATAAGATGAGGTGGTCTTGCTGCGATTAGCGCGATTTTTCTTCTCCCAGTGTTTGTCGAGTACGTCTTGTTTTTTTTTGCGACCCTTTTCTACTATATAGTATTTTTTTTTTTGGTTCTCGTCATCGTTGTTTTCTCTGACCATTGTGCTTTTTTTTTCTTATTAATTAGGAAGTAGTTGCAGTGATAACCTTTTAATTTTGGTTTTACAGAAAGAGAAATAGGAGAGAGAGAGAGAGAGAGACAGGGACAGACTTTTGTCCGTTGCTTGCGAGCCTGCCTTTGCACAAATTTTCGCTTCATCTACCCATCTACCGGCTCCCAACTTTCAAACCTTTACCGGACCTCAATCTCAAAACCACAACACTTCTCGAAACCGACAAAATGTCACACTCAACACCTCCATCGCCTTTTACGCCACTCCACAACGCCTCACCCCTCCTCCCCCGCGCAGGCTCCATCTTCAAAGATGCAAGCCAAAAACGGGGCTTCATCATTGTAATCATACTCTTCGTGCTCGCGACCTTTGGCATGTTCGGCCTCATCATCACGCTCGTGATCCTGAAAAACAAGCGCGATAGGCGGAGAAAAGCTGCGAAGATGACTGCAGACAAAGGGTCCATGTGGCCTGGAACGGCGAAGAAAAAGACGGGTGGGCGGTATCAGAAGCTTGAAGATGATGAGAGGGATGGCGTGTGGAGTGCGGATATGGAAATGGAGATGGATGAGAGGGGGGGCAATGCGGCGTATAGTGGGAGCGGGTATGGGGTTAGTGTGGGCGTTGGGAGTGGGGGAAGAGATGGGAGGGAGGCTTATAGGCCGGTGAGCTGAGGAGGTAGTGATTTTGGATGGAGTGGGGTCAAGTGTGTGTGTGAGGCGGACGGAGGGGTATATAGGTTGATATACCACATCCATCTGAGCAACCTGCACTACCATGGCCCCGAGATGCTTCGTAAGGGAAGAAGCGCCCCCCTTGAGTCTTTCCCACATTCACCATGCGAGACTCGAAAGAGGCGGAAGTGAATTTTCCGCGTGGTTTTGTCACCTGATATCGGCCTTTTTTTTTTCCTCTTTTTCGAGCCTTTTCACTTTCCCTTCTTTGTAGGCAAACGGATAGATGGAATGGCATCAAAACAAATGACTTGTAGTTTCACGACCAGAAACTTTCAAACCACATACACAAACACAAACTCTCTCTCTCTCTCTCAAAACCTCCCACATCCGACCGCTTCACCGCTACCCCATCTGCAGAGACAAAACTACTGCGACATCAATAACAGCAGCAACAACAACAACAACAACAACAACAACAACAACAACAACGACACCCCGCAATCATGCCTCCAACTCCGCCCAAAGACCCCTCTCCTCGCCCTTAGCACCGTGTCACCTGACCGAAACCCATCAGCGCATCACCACCGTCCCATGAAACCCGACCGCCTCGGAACAAATCCAGCAGGACATGCACGTCCTGAACCCACGAACAGGGATCCCAACCCCACTACTACCACCGCTACATCCATGAGTACTAAGGAACACTACACCCCAACAACATCCCCATCCCATCCACCAACTCTGATCGCCACCCCCTCCTTCCACAGCGCATCTATATCCTCCACGAAACCACTTTCAAACCCACCCCCTTCGCCATGTGCACCACACGCGGCGCTACCTCGCCGCGAACACCGGGGCGAGACGGGATCATTACGTTCCTGGGGTGGGGAAGTTAGTTGATGCGTCTTGGTGGGCTAGGTGGATTCATGGAATGGGGACGAGTGGTATAGAAGAGGTACTCCTCGAGTGATCATCTTTCGTCTTTGAAAAATTTAGTCTTTTTTTTTCTTTGGATTTCTGATAGGCGTACATGGCTTCTACCTAGCACAATCTTCTACCCAAGCGACACCGCAGTTGCCTCAGTGCAACAGTATCGGCAGTCCCGATACCCCTCCCTTCGCAACGCCAAGGCCCCCACGTCAGAACCCAAATCACGACCCACCATCCCTCTCCGCCAACATCTCCTCAATATGCCTATTGAGCCAATACTTCCTCAGCGTCTGCACCGGCATATCCTTCGCCCCCTTAATCTCGCCCCTACACTCTCCCGTCTTGCACAGACACTCAAAAGGCTGCGTCATGCTCCACTCAGTACTCGGGTAGAAAAACGTCAACTCATCGCCCTTCTTCAACCCCTCTCCATCCTCACGAACCCTAATCTCCCACTTCTGCATGTCAAACACCAGGCTGGGTTTGCAGCTATGGTTGATGTACACCAGATCGCAGTTGAGCTCAATATGTAGGTCGCGCCCGACTTGTACCGACGAGTATGCAACGGTAGCAGGTGTGGGGTTGGTTATGCGGGCGAAGACGGCGCCGGGGGGTAGGTTGACAAGGGAGACGGAGCGGCTGGTGAAGGCACCGGGGTTGTGTTCTACGTGCATAAGACGGGTAAGGTCGGGCTGGACCCAGGCGGGAATCTGAGACGTTGTGTTCGAAGATGGTGCCATGGTGGGTTTGGTGGAAGAATTTCCGTTGGTGTGGGGGTTTGCGGCAACCGCAGGAAGGGTCGAAGTGACTGCCAAAGGAGACATGGTGGAAGCTCGAATGTGAAAGAATACAGGTTATGGAATGAGATTTCAACAGCTGTCGTGGAATGTGGAGGGAGCTTGATAGATCAATCAATAGAAGAAAAGGGTCTGGCTGCTCCCTTTAGTACTTGCGCTCTTTGGTAGCAATCGACCGGACCACGGGCTCAACTGCATCCCATATGGAATACTAGGCCCACATGTATGCGCAGTTTCTTCCCTCCGTGTGGGGATATTACGGCTGGTTCCATATTACCGAAGGGCTTGGAACTCTCCTATTCAAGCCTGTGTTGGGCGGAGTGAACTAACAAAGACCCGAGGTACCTGGGCAATTGGTGGTAACGTCTAGACCCTTGCAGCAATTCGTTGCCTAAAGGTATTACGCGCGACATCTATCTCAGTGTGGGTAAGGTTGAGGTTGGGTGAAGTGGGTTAAGATCTGGCCATCTGTCGTTTCTTGTGCATGGCGGGGGCATTGAGTGACGTGGGTGTATGTAGCTAGGATGGTTCGTCAGCTTACATCTGGTTGCCGAGGTATATCATCACGGCCACTAGTTCTGAAATAAGTTAGCGTGTATTACCCTGAAGAGCGGCTCATCGCAAACCAGAGGGGCCATCATCGGCATGTGATAGACAGGGTGCCCCGCGGTGGCGTACCTGTGATTCGATTTTTGTCCATTCTGTAACTTCTAGCATCTCTCATGCACCGTCTTCCACTGCTCTTCATTTCGCGTAAGTCTGTTCCACCGGCACCGTGACGTTCTCATCGCTGTCGACCCCTGTCGAACCCGTACTCTGCAAGCCCATCTTGCTTGTGTCATACCCATTTGCCATGAGATAATCTCTAAACTTGACATCCTCTTCATCAATGGTATCCTGCCCGATATGGGGAAGTAGCAAGACCAAGGCAGCAGCCACAAAAGCCAGCGAAGACGCCACAAAGAATGGGTTGCGGCCAGCCGCGATTTCGTCGTCGCCCGCCGCTTTCTGGATCGCGTCGAGGGCGTAGGATCCAGCAAAAGCACCAATCTTACCTACCGCCGCAGCGATACCGTAGTATTGACCTCTGAAGATATCGTCAGATTACAGTCAGACGAGAGAATTGAGTGAGTTGTACGTACCGAATGCCAGTAGCGCACGTCTTGGATGCCACCAAGCCGATATTGTCACCAGGACCAAACTCTCCAAGCGCAAGGAAAATACCATACACGACCACAAAACCCGCGACGTTCTCAGGCTTACTTAGCCAGGGATAGCACCCAGCCATGATGAAGCCAATTATGCCTTGTAGAGTGACACCGATGAACAGCGTCTTCTTAGGACCCATGGAAGGCAGGTCGGCAACAAAAGCTCCCGCGAGGCAACCAGGCATATAAAAGAAGTTGATCAAGATGTTCCAAGCCAGACTCTTCCACAGAGGCGCAGAGTCTCCGAGCAAATTGGCCAGGATCGAGGTCGCGTAGATGCCGAAAGAGTAGGCGCTGAAGTCATAGATGAACCAGATGATGCTGACGATACTGAGTCGAAACCAGTAGTACTTGATAATGAGTAGCCAAGGGGTTTTCGCTTTGGCCAAAGATTCGCGCTTAAATGCCTCGGGCTCTTGCAGCTTGAGACGCAGGTAGAGCAGTGAAAGAGGAGGAATGATACCGATGCCGAGACAGATCCGCCAGGCAGCTCGAAGATGATTTTCCCCAGTGGCGAGAACAACAACCGTGGCAACGATCGCGCTGATGAAGAACGCCAAGTCGATTTGGACATTTGTGAATAGGATGAACCACTTGTTCCGTGTTCCTTGCTTGAGCTCGCCCGTCGATTCGGCACAGCCTACGCTGCCGGCTGGATACTCTCCGCCAATGCCTGTCGTGGTCAGTAAAATAGTTTGCGCTAACCATATAGATCCGCATACCGATTCCTAGGAAGAAGCGGTAGACAACTAGAGCTGTGAGTAGACCACTCGGACTCCCCCCAGCTCCATACGAAGCCGTGCCCAAGATGGCAAACAGGATGATTATAATCGTCGAAGTAAACAGCGACCATTTCCTCGAAAAGTGATCTGAAGTATACCCAAAGAACAACATGCCCACAACCGTCCCAGCAAACGTTATACTAGCGACATTTGCCTGTGCCGAGGAATTCGCATACGAATCGGGGTAGATGGTGCTGAGCATGGTGTTCACAGGGCCGATAATCTAAACGCAGTATCAGCAATCGGAGTCGCATCTTGGGCCAAATAATGCTTTTTTGTGGGAAATGTGTGTCGCGCTGGATGTGTTGCTGTCGCTTCTTGGGTCCGTACATTGTTGAGGTAGCCATCACTAAAAAGACCAGCACCGCATGCAATCACAGGCCATAATCGCTCCCATCGTCCTTTTTCCGACTTTGCGACACTGCCTCGGCGTTCAACATCCTTCTCATTAGATGCGTAGGGTTCGGGGTTGACTTCTGCAGCAGAAGCCATGGTAAACGTCGCGTGGGATTGTCACCAAAATATGTCAAGTCTCGTCGTCGCCTGCTTGCAGCTGGGTAGCCAGAGTAAATTTAATCGCAAGAGCCCTGTTTGCGGCAGTAGAGAGACATGTGCGGGCGGACAGCCTAGGATTTAACGGTTCTCCCAGATTCCATGGGAGTGACTTGCACATGCATGGTAATCGTGCTACGAGCGCAAAGGCCGTGTGATCAACTTTGGCTTCAAGCCTTGTTAGGTATGGCGCGGAGCTGTAAACGCAGATTGAGGATCGGTGGCCATTCAGCGCGCGACGAAAATCTTCGATTGGTGTGGCGTAGAGCTGAATGGTCCCACGAGATGATGCCGGAAGCAGCAGGTGTCAATATCCGGCACGGGAATATCGCGTAATAGAGTTGTTATCCTTGGGGGCCGTATGCGCTTGCGATGCTGGTGTTGCGCGGCCTCGAGAAGAGACGCTACCCTCTCTCTCTGTTCATTAGTAAACTATTCGGCGTTCAAAACTCATGAAACGCTTTTCTTGCGTAACATCTCTACGCTCTTTGAGACTGTCCGAGTGCGTGGAGCTGTACTAATGTGATGCTCAGACTCAAGCTTCGCCATGCTTTGTCGGCCGCAACCGAAGCATCAGCGCTGAGCCAAAATAGGTCGCTAGCGCCCACGCAATGTGGGGCGTATCCTGCAGGGCGTATCCTACAATACGCATTGGATGCGGCGTGAGAGCACGCGACCGGAGACTTCGCTGTTCGGTAAGGGAATGCAAATCACTGCAAAGTTTCCATGGACTGTTGCTGAGTCTTGCCGAGTCTTGCATGAGCAAAGGGCTGCGCATAGGACATGTAAGGCATGACGGGCCCTTGCAGATTTAAGAGGGCTTGCGGAGAGCGCGGCAAGCCACCATCGGGAAATTTGTTGAACGTTGGTGCCGACTGACCGTGTGTGCCAGCCTCGCCCAGATGACCGGGTATGATGAACGGTTGCTGACTCAATTGAACCCTTGTGGAGAAGACGAAGAAGAGCGGTCGGCACCGGCTCGAAAAGGCAGCACGTCGGTGCTACTTAGATACCAAGAAATTGCGTCAAGAAAGATGCGGAAGCATGCAAGCGTAGGTAACCTGGGACGGTAGGGCGCTAGAAACACGAACTGCGGCATCGCGCGCAACGTTGTCAGTTCCCACCTTACCCGACGTGATACCGAATGAGATAGGACAGGCGATCTTGCATTCACCATCGGACCGAAAGGACGGTTGCGCGCCGAAGAAGCCAAGGGCCGAAGACGCGACTAGCTCGGACAAACGACGACGACGACGCGTTCTCTACCATGTGGGGAAGTTACCCGATCGTGTGTTCGTGTCGATGGGTATTATACTCTGATTCATGTATACGCTACGATACGTACGTACGGAAAAGACAAGTTGCTGCAAGGGTATCACGCGAAAGAACGAACAACAAAGCTAATGTATCTAACCCCGGTCCCGGCAACGGCTGCTTTCCCTTTCCTTCCTCCAACTAACCTCCTTTTGCTACTTATTATCCGTCGGTTTGTTTTGGCCATACGGCACTGGAGAGATCTGAACCGTCGTGGCGGACTGTCCGGGCGAGTTCGCTCTGTCCATTTCAGTAAACCAATCGTCGCCATCGTTCTGCGTCAGGCTTCTCAAACTCGGCACTTCGTGGCTGGGAATCTGGTAGAGATTGCGCGATGAATCTTGACTCGGGCGTGGGCCAAGGTCAGCAAAAGTACGGCCGACCGATGACGCATTGCTGTGCTTACGCCCACTGAAGCTCAGACCCATGGACCGCCCAGTGGATGAAGCGGTGCTCGATTCGTGCGTGTGGTCGGGTGTTGTGGGTTTCTCGCCCGACTTTCGCGACAGGTGGTCTGATATAGTCGTAATCACGCCCATCTTGTTATCGCCGTGTGATGACCCTTTTCGGTCGGTGAGAGTGATGCCGTCATTGGATTCGAAGCTTTCTTGTCTGGCCACATTCTCCACGTGGATCTCGACTTCGTTCACAACGAAGATTTTGTTGCCGGCCAGTTCTGCTATCACTGGCCAAAAGATTGGGATGGAAGCGGTGACGATGGCCAAGTTGACTTCTAGGATGCCCAAGATGTAAACGACTGGGACATGGTAGGACATGTCGAGTATCGGCACGGTGCCGGCACGGTTGACTGCAAGAGCAATCATGCGAGCGGTGGCTAGGATGACTACACTGTTGATTGTCAGTCCTGATACATCCGCTTCCATGACGTGAACTACGGCAACTTACAGGCATCCCATTGTGAACAAGGCGATTAGCCCAGCTCGACTCTTACCCGCGATTCTCAACGTAGTCAAGAAGGGCACAGGCAAGAGCAGAACCAGTGTATCCAGAAACGTGTTGCTGACAGCGTGACCCATGAACATGGCGAAGAAGCGATGAGGCTCCTTGGTTCCCCAACCGATGCATCTTCCCTCCAGTGTAGGGTTCCAATTCTTGGCGATGGGGTTGCAAGAAAAGACAGCTAGAAGTAAAAAGGTCAAGCCCCAGGTTGAACAGAGCGCGATCATGCCCCAGATGAGGCGTCGAGCGAAACGATACTGGCTGGCTGTCGTTGTCGGCGCGGTTTCGGCAAAGAGACGCAAATACTGAAAGAGAATAGCGAGCTTAATGAGAGTTGCGCTGGCAGTATAGGCACAGTTGGTCGAGTAGATATGCTGGACAAATGTCAGTCCAGATCGAAAGGCTTTTCCAGATGGGATCAATCGATACCTTGAAGTATGCCCTGAGATGGTTTGCATCAAGCGTCCACAAATGCAGGCCGAGGCCATCTTCCGGCACTGTGGTCCATTAATTTCGTGGAACCAGAAGATCGGATCAGTAGACACATACTCATGCACACCATGATATCAGCGACAAAACTCGTCATGGCGGCCAGAACGAGAAAAAGGTCATCCCAGCTCCAGAGTCGGTCCTTGATACGGACCCATAGCCGTAGACTTAGCGTAATGACTGCAAGGCTCTGTCGATGGTTAAAATATGAAATGATGGAGCATGAATGAACGAGATCCAACGTACCAAAAAGGCAATAGTGGTACCCAAGATGGTCGCAGGCTGGTTGATGTTTGGCAAGTTGGCGTTGTCTGGTAGGCTTCTTGGGTCCGGTATGACGATAGTTCCAGTGCTCATGGTCACTCACTCGCACCATGTGACTTGCGAGAGAGGCTAAGTGGGCGCGTAGTCGATTAGCGGCCACAAGGAATGTTTCGTGCGAATGTCGAATGGTTAGTTGCGATGGAGCTCCATAACATGGTCCTGCCGAGCTTGCGTGCAGGCTTGAAGTCGAAGTAGAACGCAGGAACTACTTCTACGGGGCCCAGATAGTGGTAGCGAGCGAGGCTACAATCGACGGGGAGGTATAGTGACCTAATAAGCTCCAACGGGTGGGCCTTTCGAGCCGATTGCCAAAGTCATGGCATGCATGCCTTACGCCTCCCTACGACACATGGTGCAACCCTTGCTGTCCCGCATGGAGGATCAAAACTGGGTCGTGCAACTAGCGGCCGGGTGAGCCTGTACAGGTCCGAAACCCTGCTTAATGGGTGTGATAGGTGGCTGACAAGGGCTTACTACTGTGACCATCTTGAGGCGCTACCCGTGCCCCATGAACGTTCTTCGGACCCCAAAAGACAGTGCTCAGTGTAATCGACTGTCACTAGGCCGTTTGCACTGCAGATGGAGAGGTAAGTGGGGGGGACGGTAAAAGCGACTGGGCCGCCATCTATGAGGTCGGGATTGTTGATGTTCGTCGCTGATTTGGTCACAGCATATACATGGACTATGGACGCGGACGAAGTGGTGTGGTGGCGATTGAACGACCAGACGGTTATTGAATGTCTGATCCGATTGGTAACCCCGCAGACCAGTGTTGCATAGCGACCGCCTGAAACAAAATAGTTCAGAACTCTGTTGATTAGGGCTGCGTTAGAAGCTGAACGAGCGTACGATTTCTTGTTTCCTATAGTCCTGCGCATTCCCTGCTACAGGTGTGCCGCAATATCGCTTATTCAAAGAAGCAAAGGAAAGAGAGTCGACCCCTGGCATGACAGCACAATGATGGTCGATATAAGTGAACTCTATGACCAGGGAAGTCCCCGTGGGAGATGCATTTCTGTGGATGGTAGCTCCCGTTGGTGGCGTGCTTTGTAGGATCAGGGCAAAGAATGGAAATGGGGAGAAGGGCTCTCTAGAAGTCCAATGACTGCGAAATGAATGACTCGGAGTTCAGTCCGCTCTGGGGCCCACCTCTGCGAAGCGAGTAACTATAGTCAGCCCCCTGTCGTTAGTGTTTCACCGCGTCGATCACAGTTGTGACGATGATCTTAGTCGCACCGTGTGGCTAAACCAACGGTTCGCATCGCAAGTGTGAACCTTGGCCAATGGCGGGCAAAGGGTAGTATTGCGCATGTGGCGCCGGCCTTGTGTTGTTGTGCGAGTAGTTTTGAGGCCATCAAGCTGGCCCCTAACGCACAGCGGTCCTTTTCCGGGGCTGACAAGGCAGGGTGGTGATAGCCCAGCAATTGTGCGCATCTTGTCTCTACTACGTCAAACCTCCTATTCGTCCGGACTGTGCCCTCCAGGGCCACGTCGGGGTTGTAAACCATTCGAGACTACGCCTCGGGACCACGTCGGCAAAGCGACCCGTAGCGCAGTCCACTACACCCACTACATGCCGTGGCAACCCTCCAGCCCTGACGGCGCATTCGAATGCGGCATGCTTCTTTCCTCGACTTCTTATTGCGGCCAATCTGTCGCTCGAATAAGCAACGGTAAACGTGTGCTATATTGGGTGTCAGCAACTTGGCAGTTCATGGGTGCGCGATCGTAGCAGTCGCTGACCCCCCGCCATAGCAGCCACCAGACATAACGCCGCGTTGCAGCTTCACGTCGCTTGTCCACCTCGACGCAATGCTGCCAGGGCCTGCATCTCGGTAGTCTCTTCGGGAACCGTGATGAAGTCAGATGAGAGGCGATGAAACGAAAGGGTACAGGGGGGTTGTTGACGACAGGTGACGATATACATTGGCGACGATAGCGCTCAAGGGTCTAGAAAAGAAAAGCATCCGAGATCAACAGGGCAGCTGCCAACGTCTTTGCAGGGTTACACCCCCCTTTCGCCCATCTCTAAGCGTATCACAACGCTCGGCAAGCCCATTTGCTTTTCTACGGCAAACAGTTGAGGTTCCATCTAGCTACCTCTCCACCACCAAACCGCTTCTGTACCCGTTCTCGTGTCACGGGGGTGATGGAGAAGACGACCCAATTTTAGGCCCACTTCGCTCACCCACCTTGACTCTGGAATGGGCTCATAGCAACATCCAGGAGACAAATGTGCCCCCCCCCCCCCCCAGCTTTTGCGAAATGTCCATGGCTTCCGTTGTGAATGCGCATACCGCTAGGTCTCTTCGGGCGTCGACAGGAAGCTTCATACTCTATGGCTGTACGACCTTGGTCCTCTCGACGATACTGAAACATGGGTAATTGACCAAGTCTGTAGCAAGGTTCATCGAGAACAATTTTCTTGCGCATCACCTGGGCATCTTCAGGCTGATTCCCCAAAGACCCGGTGGCTCCTACAAGGTAGAATACGAAAGCACCTTTTCAGCATACTCCAACACCCGCTTGGCGCCTCCAATCAAACCTACATATCGTCCTCTTCTCTGCGACAAAGATGCTACGTCCGCCAAAGCGTCCAAACCCTCCCGCGCCTCCCGCTCCAGCATCATCCCCCTCCAAATTCCAACATCCTTTTTTCCTAGGTAGAGCTCATACAATGTGGTGTTTGCAGTCGAACCCGTGCCACCGCGTTGATGGCCAGAATAGGCGCTTCTCCGGGACGGGGGTACTCGTGTAGCCCTTGAAGCAAGCTCCGCACAATGACACCAGCACGCAGCCGGCCGTGTAGTGTATCAATTTAATTGCCAAAGGAGAAGACAAAAAGAGGGACTTGACTCAGAAGCATCGTCGTTCCTTGCTTGTTGCGCGAATGCCGTGCGGCTCGAGCCGCTAAAAGGATGTAATCGCGTGTTTCAGTGCGGTGAGGGGATGAGGTAGAGGAAACGATTAGACCACCCCCGGTTCAGAGAAGAAAAGCAGCAAAAGGCCTTCCTTCGCGGCAGTCTGCAAGGCTCAATGAGGCTTGGGGTTCCGCTTCTTTTCTTTCTTTTCCACAGCGCTGCTGCAAACGATATCTTGCAGCCGATTCCTTCTCGGCTAATTTATCTTATCGCATCTTGCTTTTGATGCCTAGATCGTGGCGGAGCCCCAGTACATATTGCAATCTAACTTGTTTGCCAGAATGAATAAAGATAGCCGGCTTGAAATCAACCGACGAGTGGGTTAACGAGTGGATGCGAGCTTCCATGCCGGAGATTCACAGTGCGCGAATGCGGTGGTGTTGTCTAGAAGCTTCACCCCTCGATGGGCAAGCTACCTGGGTAGGAAACTAGAATAGATGAGGCAATCTCTGCGCTTAGCCTTGACACGAGTAATATTAAAATCACAGACATTTTCTTCCTTTCCTTCTTTCCTTTTTTTCTCTTTCGCTCCCTAGGTCTTGCTCTTCTGTGTCTGAAGATGCTAAAATCGCATGTCCGTTCTCAGCAACTCTCTGCATGGAGAGAGCAAATCATCAGCCCTCTACGCTTGTCCAACATCGGTCCCCCCGGCGCTAACAACAGTAACACTAACAGCAATAAGAAGATTTGTTTCCGATAAAGAGTTCTTTGCAACAAGGAGACAGAACGACCTTGAACACTCGAGTACGCAGCAGCAGTATTCCATGTAAACCCCAATGATTGAAAGTGATGCTCAATCGTCTTCCTAGGCAGAACACCGTACTCCCTTTGCCTTTTTTATCCATCTACACGCTCTGGTCAAGCTAGACCGCATACCAGGAAACAAAGCAGAAATGCGTAGAAGAAGGAATGATTCCCGGCTGTCATGTGCGATAGTGTCTTGTCGGGTCGCTTCCCATTGGTTTCATCACTTTCATCGATGCTACGTACCATAGTGCGTATACATGGCTAGTGGACATACAGCTCACCCACCAGTCCTGGGTAGAGACAAAGGCTCCTCAGCTCTACAGCCATGTACGCGGGTGTGGGAGAAATTGTGTCTTGAAGTTTGTATCTCCTGGCGCGGGTTAGCATCTGAACAGTGAGGATTGGCACGATGTCGAGAGTATGGGGGAGTATGTTTTGATGGGCTGTTGAGCGTAGTGGGTAGTAAGTTCTCTTTGGCAAGGGAGGAGATGACAGCTGGAACAGCCCAGCATTGGGGGAAGACGGGATGGGGAAATGTGCGAATCGAGAGGGAACAAGACAACAAGAGCATACATAACACGGTGGATCCATCGACGAAGACCAACCATTGAAAAAAAAAAGATTGATTTCAATGCATAAAAGAGTATCACAAGCGGCATATAAAACACAACAAAAAAAGAGTAGACTTGTACCTCCAAGTCGCCCCCCCCCTCCCCTTCAAAAACACACTCCACAGCCGACTAATCAAACAACATACACTAACCTCTGCCGCCCCTATCCCCAAGATTGCACTCACGCAGTCTTCTTCCACGAACTCCACACACCCAGCAGCGAACTCGTAGTTCCCGCGAGCCCCACAATGCCATCATCGAGCTCGACCCAACCAAGTGCGGAGCTAGGAATAGTAATATCGCAAAGATCACTAATCAACTGAACCTTGACCGCGTTGAGCTCGACCTGCAGTTTCTTCGTCTCAACAACCTTTTCCGGGTCCGAGGACGAGGTGATAGTCTTGTGGCGCTGGAGCAGCTGGTAGTACGAGTAGAGGCCGGAGGCGATGGAGAAGCTGATTCCGGCGAACCAGGCGCGGTAGCCTTCGCGGAGGAGACGGGGGGCGAAGGAGGACTTCTTGATGGCGGTTGCGTCGAGCTGGACGAAGCAGTTGGTTAGTCATGCATGGTTTTTTTTCCATCTCTCGTCTGGACTGCGCAACTGGGCTCTACGTACCACGCAAGCATTGTCGCAAAGCATGTACAATGCATATCCCAACTGGCGTCCCACAGCCGTAAACCTCAGCACGGGATCCATCGTCTTCGCATCGCTGGCCACGGCCGCAGCCTTGAAGTGCTCGACAAACTTGCCCACGCGCATCAGCTTGCGCGTGGTGCCAAACGTCTTCTTGGTCGCATCAAAGGGCGCGATGGTCGACGCGGGCCGGTTGGTGCGGTACAGGTACCATGCTAGGAAGCGGGAGAAGTATTGGAGCGTGCGGAGGACTTTGTCGCGTCCGACTGTGTGGCTTGTTAGAGGATGGAGCGTCGGTGGGAGATGGGGGCGTGGTTGAACGTACCCGTCGTCGCGACAAACTTGAGGTAATGCGACACCGTAGGGTGGTATACAAGCGCATCCGCAACCATCTTGTCGGCTTGGCTTTCTCCAAAGATGACACTGAGTAGGGTATCGCGAGGGTGAGATCAAGTCCAGCGTGCAGTTCAGCGCGGGTCGGCTTCAATCAAGACTACCAGACTATCTTGTCACGCTCAATCAAGCAGAGAGAAACGAGGACGCCGGTATTTCTGGATGATGTTGCTGCTGTTGCTGCTGCTGCTGTTGCGGATATGTGCGGAGGCCCAGGTGCGGAAGCGCAAGGAGTCGGTCTTTGAACGTGATTGCCGGGGCAAACGCGACCACCTCGGCAACTCGATCCGCACGTCACATTGTCACAGGCGCAGCGACAGCATACCATAACCACGGCTGTGGCTGCAGACATTTTCGGCGGTGAGAGACGTGCATGTGAATATTGGCAATCAGCCTTTGCGCTTTGGGTCTAGTCTCCTATTTGTTCTGTGTGCATGTCGTCGTCCACTGCAAAGGTGTGGTTGTTGTGAGCGAAGCTGCGAAAGCTACTCTCTCGCAGCGTATGCCTCAACGCCTGTGTTCACGGCTCACGACAGCAACATCGATTGACTCTTGTTTCCACTCTTCTGAAGAGAGAGTCACGTCACACATTCTTTCGCATCATCTTCGCAGTCATAACCGTGTCATTCAGCTCGCTCGACAGCGACCAAGCGCACTGATTCCATCCCAACCTATCAAGATATTGTACAAATGTGACGAGTCTTTCCATGCACGCATCCGATAATGTGCATGCCAAACGCCATGAATGCGACCGCCCTAGACCTTGTAGAAACAAAAGGCATGATAGAAATCCGCCGCTTCCAATTCCTCTTCCGATGTCAGCAGCCGGCCTGTGGCGCGGTCCCTGACCTTCATGACCTCGCTCAGTGGTCCGAGGACCGGATCGTCTTTTTGCTCCTCCCACACTTCCCTGAACGGCTTGCGGTACTGCAACTCGAGGTTGAAGTCTTCTGCCAGCGCACGGAACGCTTCCCATGGTACCACGTACTCGGGTGCCTCGACAGCCTCGGTCAGCCAATATGAGTACTTCCAGCCATAGGGCGGACGGAATGTGCCATCGGGTGGTGTCTTGCCCGGGAACTTGACGCTGTAGATGCTGTTGCCCCAGCTGAAGCCCTCATCTTCGACCTCGCCGTCTTCCTGCTCCTCCTTGGCTTTTTCCTTGTCTTTCGCTTCCTTGGCCTTGTCCTCGCCGTTCGCGTGCTCCGTGTCGGCGGGCTTGGGGCTGTCGAGGCTCTTCTCGGGATCCCAGTCGTCCTCGTCGTCGCTTGCAAACGCGGGTCGGTCATCATCGTCATCGCCGCCGGCCACGTCGGGTGGTGCTGTGCCTTTGGCTTTGTGGTGCTCGATGACCTTTTGCGACAAAACGTCCGAGTTGGGTATGCAACCAATGAACCTTCCTCCCTTCTTCAGCGCTCCCGCGACGTTTCGTAGCATGCCCTTGGCTTTGGCCTCGCTCTCAAATGCGTAGTGCATACAGAACATCATGGTGACCATGTCCCATCCACCTCCACCCCAGCGCTGGCTCATGGCATTGCCCTGTCCCGCGCCAGGGTCGATGCCGACGTCCTTGATGATGGGAATGTCGCCTAGCCACTCCCCGAAGCAGTCTTTGGCGTAAAATTCACCGTGAAACAAGCGCCTGTTCTTCCTCTGCATCTGCGCAAATCGATCCTTGGCTTGCTTGATAGACACATCTGCAGGGTCGCAGCCGACGTAGAGCTCGACCTTTCTCGACTTCTCCCATTTGCCTAGGTCGCCGCCCTTTCCACAGCCAACGTCCAATATCTTGAGGTTCCGCTCGTCACCAATGAACTTTTGGATGATGGATGACTTGACCCAGTTGTTGAAGCTGCGCAGCCCCTTGATCTTGCTGTCCGTGTTGCGCCACTCACGGCCTCGCTCGGGAACCATGTTGTAGTGCTGCTTGACGACATCGTGCACGCCTCTCTGTGCAGCTTCCTGGTGCGCTCTCCTGGCAGCCTCTTCCTCCCTGGCCTGCTGTCGCTTGCGCGCAGCTTCTCTGTCGGCGGCTGACACTCGTGCACCCGCTCCAGGGCGCTTTCGTTGGCGGGGTGGTGAGCGTGAGGGCGAGCGTGAGGGCGAGCGCGCGCGCTTTCTGTTCTGCTCGTTGCTCGCCATGTTGCACTCGTTGCGCAGCCGCGTTCACTGGCAGCTTGGACGTCCGACGCGTGGGTGGAGATGGGGCCGTCTGCAGTGATTTGTGAGGTTGATTCCCGAGGGAAACAGGTGGCGATGGAGATGGAGATTAGATTCTCATCAATATTCCGAACCTCCGTAATCGACGATGTGAAAGGAGAGGGCGCATCTGCACCGTTCGTCGTTCCATGTTCTAGTTTCCGCGCATCGACCGGTCCAGTCCGTGCGCGAGCTTTACCTGCGGAAGTCCAGCGGCGGGCAAGAGGCTCCCTCATCATATCAACATCGCCCACGACACCACACCGTCTGCCCTCACCCACCCACCCACCACACCGTCACCCTCTACATCCCGAGCAAGCCACCGAGATGGGTGACCCGCAATTCGCCAAGTATCCCGACCTCCAGCTGTCGCAGCACATCTTCCAGCTCACGAATCCCGCCGCCTCGAAACAAGCAAAGCAAGCCGCGCTGAAGTCGGTCCAAGATGGCATCACCGCGAACAAGATGGCCCCGCTCTACCGCTATCTCGCACACCCGACAGACGGCGTCCTCAATGCCCCTGGCGAGGGCAGCGCAGACCAGCCCAACAAGAACCGGAGACCGTCTGCCAGCTTAGCGACCATGCTTGCCACACGGACTCCGTCATTAGAAGTCCCGCTCGCCTGGGACGAGGAGCTGTACGAGAGCCTCAAGGCCGAGAGCGAGAAGGAGCTGGAGGCGATACAGAAGGAGGAGGAGGAGGCCGAGGAGAAGGCAGGCGAGACCGAAGTGCAGGCTGCGCGGGGCAAGCGCGCAGAGCTGTACAACCGCATAGGCGACAAGGTATGTCAGAGGCCCACCGTCATCAACCGGCCCCAGCTGACAACGTGCAGGACAAAGCCATTGCCAGCTACGAGGCCATCTTCGAGAAGACGGGCATCCTGGGTACCAAGATCGACCTGGTACTCGCCATAATACGTGTAGCCTTCTTTTTCGGCGACAGGATACTGGCAAAGAAGTCGATTGACCGGGCGAGCGCCCTGGTAGAGAGCGGTGGTGACTGGGACCGCCGCAACCGCCTCAAGGCATACAGTGGACTACACTACCTCACCGTGCGATCACACTCACAGGCTGCCCCGCTGCTGCTCGACAGTCTGTCAACCTTTACCAGCTACGAGCTATGCAGCTACTCGAACCTTGTCGTATACGCCATCCTTGCCGGCTCCGTATCGCTCAAGCGCGTCGACTTCAAGTCCAAGGTTGTGGATGCGCCAGAGATCAAGGCCATCGTTGGCACCTCGGAAGAGAAGCTCTCAGCCATCACTGGACAGGCGTCTGCGGGACCGGCCGCCGGCGACGAGGAGATGGCCGATGCCTCCGGCTCGACCGCGACGCCCGTACCGACACTCGTCAATCTCACTACCCTAGGCGGCGGACAGCAGGAGCAGGAGGTGCCAGTAGACTTCTCGCCCCTGGCCAAGCTCGTCAAGAGCTTGTACGAGGGTGACTACAAAGCCTTCTTTGGTGCTCTGGCCGAGGTGGAGACCAACTTCCTTGGCCAAGATCGCTACATGTTTGAGCACCGTGGCTGGTATGTGCGCGAGATGCGTCTGCGGGGCTACCAACAGCTCCTCCAGTCATACCGTGTTGTGGGTTTGGAGAGCATGGCTAGGGACTTTGGCGTCACTGTTGATTTCCTCGACAAGTAAGTACCCGCAGCGCGGATATCAATCCTGCATACTAATCCTGACAGGGACCTCGCTCGCTTCATCGCTGCCGACCGCATACCCTGCACCATCGACCGCGTCAAGGGCATCATCGAGACAAACAGGCCCGACGACAAGAACAAGCAGTATACGGATGTGGTCAAGCAGGGCGATCAGCTCATTACCAAGCTGCAAAAGTACGGCCAGGCCGTCAGGCTGAGGGGAAGCGAGCGTGGCTAGATGTCTGCCTTGAGCAGATGAACGTGTAATGATCTTGGGACTCTGTAGACTTAGATGAACTCGGCGCGAATACTGCTGAACAAAAGACAACAGTAAAGATGCATCTCAGCATGCTACTGCTGCATTCGTTCTAGCTCTTCTGACGGCCCCAACACCCGCGTTACATTGCCATATCTGCAACTTAGCTCCGCTATCTCCGTCTCGCAGCTCATCCGGACGTGCCAGGAACATGCGGTGTGATAACGTGGGAGTAACATTTCTTTTTGACCCCGATACATGTCCACGCTGTTTAGACATCACTCTGTATCATCGTGACACCCACGCCCCCATCACATTGCTCGTTACAAGGTCGATTCAAAGCCATCGGTTTGGGGCCCACGCCAGGTGTGGGGTTGATCAGCCTTCAGGAGCCGCCGATAAGCAGCCAGGGTCCAGGAACAATGTCGCCGTCATCGGCTCTGACACAGACGTCTCTCCGCTCAGTTTGCGCCCGTTGCAATAGGGCAGGGCGACATGGTGGCAATTTGGGTTCAAGAGGTATTTTGCTTTCTGCCGCTCTTTGCACGCCCGTCAATCAAAGGGTCAGAGATTACCATGTCCACAATGCGCCGCGCTACGAGGGGTCAGCATCGTAGTGGGAGGACGGCTACGACGAGTGGGGCACCACGCGACGCAGCATAAAAATTATAGACTACCCTTTGACGCATATCTCCTACGTGTTTCGAGTACGTCGCGGAAACTAGCATCTTCGGAAGATATACTTTTTTTTTCGCCCCAGCTAAGATATAGCCTGGACTTGCGCTCACCACTCCAGTTCTGTATAGACGCTTCACCTCGACCCCTCCCAACCTACCCCTTCTCGCAGCAACCTCGCCGTTCCGACCCGCACCCCCTTCACCTCAGCTCCCCCACACACGCACCGCCATGTCCAAGGCACCCCAGAAGGTGTTGCAGATTGGCAACATCAACCCGCACGTCAAGGCAGCCAAGTATGCTGTCCGCGGTGAACTAGCCGTCAAGTCGGAAGAGTACCGCGCGAAACTGGCCAAGGGCGAGGGCAAGGACCTGCCTTTCGATACCGTCATCGCAGCCAACATTGGAAACCCACAGCAACTGGACCAGAAGCCCATCACATTCTTCAGGCAGGTTGCGAGTATACTCGAGAATCCCGGCCTGTTGGAACACGAGGATGTCCTGCTCAAGGGTCTGGGATACAAGCCCGACGTCCTTGAGCGCGCGAGGAAGCTCTTGAACGAGGTTAAGAGTGTAGGCGCATACAGCCAGAGCCAGGGCGCACCCGGCATCAGACAGAGTGTGGCCGAGTACATTGAGCGTGCGTGCTGTACAGGTTCAGACCAAGGCTTCCACTGACAGAAGATAGGACGAGACGGCTATCCGGCCAAGTTTGAGGACATCTACCTCAGCAACGGCGCTTCGTCCGGTGTCAACACCCTCCTCCACACAATCTGCGCCTCGCCCGAGACCGGTATCATGGTCCCCATCCCACAGTACCCTCTCTACACCGCGACTCTCTCCGTACTCAACGCTCGCTGCGTCCCATACTACCTCAACGAGGAGCAGGCTTGGGGCACATCGATGGAATCCATCCGGACAGCATATGACAAGGCCGTCAGTGAGGGTACGGATGTAAAGGCCATCTGCGTCATCAACCCCGGTAACCCCACTGGCGCATCGCTTCCTGCCGAGGACATCAAGGCTGTGCTCAAGTTCGCTGCTGAGAAGGGCGTTGTCGTCATCGCGGACGAGGTCTACCAGACCAACGTTTTCATCGGCGAGTTCATCTCTTTCAAGAAGGCGCTGCGTGACCTGCAAAAGGAGACACCCGGTCAATACGACCACCTGGAGCTTGCCTCCCTTCACTCAGTCTCCAAGGGCATGGTTGGCGAGTGTGGACACCGCGGAGGATACTTTGAGCTCATCGGTTTCGAGCCCGAGGTTGCCCAGGAAGTTTACAAGTTCATCTCCATCCAGCTGTGTCCCCCAGTGCTTGGTCAGTGCATCGTCGAGATGATGGTCAACCCACCCAAGGAGGGAGAGCCAAGCTACGAGCTTTACAAGGAAGAGTATGACGGTATCTTCAACGGCTTGAAGAAGCGCGCGTATGCGCTGTATGAAGCGTTCAAGCAGATGGAGGGTGTTGAATGCAACGAGCCACAGGTCAGTGCAGTCTGATTCTCTCGCCCACTTTTTTTTTTTTTGCCGAATCGTCCGGAGCGCATAATACTGACTCGAAACCCAGGGCTCCATGTACCTCTTCCCCACCATCCACCTTCCTGAGAAGGCTGTACAGCAGGCCAAGAAGGAAGGTCGCGCCCCCGACGAGTTCTACTGCTTCCGCATGTTGGATGCGACCGGTGTCTGCGTCGTCGCCGGAACCGGCTTTGGCCAAAAGGAAGGAACTCTGCATTTCAGGACGACTTTCCTTGCTCCCGGCACCGACTGGACAGGACGCATTGTCAAGTTCCATGAGGAGTTTATGAAGGAGTTCAAGTAGATTATGGGTGTTGGTGGGGGGACGCCAGGTAGACAGATTAGATTGTCATGATGACGAAATAGACCTATTACGAATTACAACACTCCATTCAAACGACCATTTACTCGTGTCTCTCTCTCTCTTGCTTGTACGATAACGATACGAGCGTCGGCTAGTGGGGCGGGGTAAACAAGGGCCATTCCTCCCGAGTCATGATCGCGACATCGCAACTGCCGCGCAGTGTACCTGAATGGACCCCTGGCCTTGGCTCCATGACATGCGACATATAGGCAATTGCATCCGCCCTGCAATCCCACCGCGTGCTAACACTCATCTCCGTCCCGAGGTTCCCTTACCTTTCTCAACGTCAACCCCTTACCCTGTTGTTTATTTGTGTTTTCATCGTCTCCATCTTGCATTCGCTCTTACCGCTACAATTGATACCTGATTGACCTGCATCTCCACGCCCCAGTATCTCGAACCCAGCCCTTTGCGAAAAAAAAAAAACAAATGGCTTCTTCACGCATCGAAAAGCTTCCTGACGAACTACTTGACCTGATCATGCACCAAATCCGCGACCGAACCACACTCCGCACACTCTGTCTCGTGTCCAAAGACATCAACCGCATCGCGACGGCGCGACTATACGCCGACATAGCGCTGGAAAAGGACGACTTCAAGCACCTCCGCCCACTAGCGCTCTTATTCTGGACCTCTGAACCGCATCGCAAGGCAGTGCGAACCTTTTGCGTGCGCCATGCATACGGCGGCAACCTTGACCCATGGCCCCGTCACCCGGATCTCGACGGGATAATCAGAACGAATCTTGAGCTATACGTGAAACAGGGCGATCGCGAGCAGTGGTTCAACGAGGTCAGGGATGGCGCTGATTCGACGCGCATTGCCAGTTTGTTGTTGAGGAGCTTGCCCCATGTCATGACCATGCAATTACCTGGCTTTGAACTGATTGATCCTGCGGTGCGAAAAACGGGGCTGCTCACCGTGTAGCAGAATATATCATAGCAGGAAAGAGGACGTGACTATTGTCTACCACGGTAGTCTCGTCGTTGTTCAAGAGATGGTGCACGCGCGGTTCCGTAACGCTTCTTTTCTACGAAAATTACTGTGCTTAATCTGGCTTCAATACATATAGTTTGACTTTTCAATATCCAGCTGAGTACCGCATCGTTTATACTGCGATGAAAGGGCTTGTGCTTGCTTACATTGGCCATTACACACGAAATAAGTAGGGTACACGATGCAACCATGGTACCGAGATTCCAACCTGCACAAACACGACGGCACGTTTGTAATCCCATGGACCCTGTACCGGGCAACGTCTGTCTATCGAGTTCCGCTTTCAAACTCTGTTTTTTTTTTTTTGACAGCGACCCATTCGAAAAATCGTTGTTGATATCTCGCATTTTGGGTATTCGCAGTATCAAAACGGAGTGTTGACCATGGTTAAACGTATTCGAAAATCTCACAAACCAAACTTGGAGCAGAGGAAAAGTATTGATAAGATGGACGGCGACTTTGGGCTCTTTAGACTTCAACATTCCTCCATCTAACATACACGAAGACGTTTTACGACCAAAATGTCTTCTACACCCTCTCTTGTCCCAAATCAGGTCGGCGAACCAGAAATGATCGAAAAGCCTTCTACAGAAGCACCTCAACACCACGGCCTCAGCAGGCCAACTCTGCCTGCCTCCATCTCCTCCTCAACCCCCTCCGCAAAATGGAAGCGATCCGAAGGCTTCTGGCGCTCCTTCACCGCAATATGCATCCCGCTCCTGCTCTCCGCCCTTGAAGGCAGCATCACCAGTACGGCCCTGCCCACCATCTCTGAGGCGCTAGATCTCGGCACAAAGTCCTCCTGGGTTGCAACCGCCTTTCTCCTCGCAAGCACAATCTGCCAGCCACTCTACTCGCAATTCGGCGACATGTGGGGACGGAAGCTGCCCATGATGGCAGCCGTCCTCGTCTTCGCCCTCGGAAGCGGTATCTGCGCTGCGTCCAAGAATGGCGCCGTGCTCATCACTGGCAGAATTGCTCAGGGACTGGGTACGGGCGGTATTGACCTCTTTGCTGAGATGATTATCTGTGATATCATTCCGCTGAGAAAGAGGGGCCCTTATCTCGCCATCAAGCATGTTGCCTTTGCGGCTGGAATGACGCTGGGACCGCTGCTGGGCGGCGTGTTTGCTGAGCATGCGTGGCAGTGGTGTTTCTTGATCAACATTCCGGTTTGTGGTGTTAGTTTGGTTGTGATTTGGTTTTGGCTGAGGGTTGGAGGGGGAAGTGTGAATGCGCCTACATCCACCAACAACGGCGACGACGACAAAGACGGGCCCCCCAAACCGTCATTCATCCAGGAAATGAAAAAGGTAGACTACATCGGCAGCGCAATTCTCACAGTCTCTATCCTCCTCCTGCTCGTCGCCCTCTCCACAGGCGGCGCACCCCACCCCTGGACCCATGCCTCCGTCCTAACTCCCCTCATCTTCGGCCTCTTGGGCACCATCGTCTTCGCCATCTGGCAGCGCAGCCCCCGCTGCAAATACCCCATCATGCCCCCATACGTCTTTTCAAACCGCACAACAAACATATCCTTCTTCCTCACCGCGCTGCACGGCTTCATAACATACGGCTTCCAATTCTACCTGCCGCCCTTCTTCCAAGCCGTGCACGGCTCCTCGCCTACAAAATCCGGAATCCAGGTCCTACCCACCACGCTGGTCGTCCTCGTGCTCGCCGCCGTGGGCGGGCCGCTGCTCACGCTGTGGGGGAAATACAAGCCCATGCACATGGCGGGGTTTGGCCTGATGACACTGGGCTTGAGTCTCAGCAGCGTCTATCTGACTGCAGCGGCGTCAACGGAACTGTGTCTAGGCATCCAACTCGTGACGGCTGCGGGCCTCGGTATCGTCGTCTCAGCCATGCTACCAGCCGTCCAGGTCCGGCTCCCAGACTCGGCTACAGCAGCGAGTGCAGGCGCGTGGGCCTTTCTCCGCGGCACGGGCTCGCTCATGGGCGTCGCAGCGCCAGCTGCAGTCTTCAATCTTCGCTTCGCTTCTCTCCTGTCTTCCATCGACGCCCCGGCCCCAAGGGCGCGGTTGGAACACGGCCAGGCGTATCAGCGCGCAACAGCCTCTTTTGTCCAACAGTACGGCACCACGCCCGTGCTGAAGAAGCAGCTTGAAACCGCGTTCCAGGAGGCCTTGAGGAGTGTGTGGATTTGCTTTGCGGTCCTGGCTGCTGTGGGATTTGTCGCGACTTGGTTTGAAAAGGAGTGGCGGATGCGGACGGTCTTGGATACGCAGTTTGGACTTGTGGGCACGAAGAAGGCGAAGACGGCGGCAGCGACGCCCGAGACGCAGGATATACCTTCTTCGCATGCGGCGACGCTGGTGCAGACGCCGGACCGACGGGAAGGTCGTGGCGAGTTTGATGAAAAGGAGGGGGCTGGGGAGGAGAGGGATTTGGAAATGGGTGGGCTGCAAGCACAAGTTGTGCCTGAGGAAGTTTGAAGAAAAAACTCGTTTCATCATCATATTAACATGATCGTCTTCTGTTGGACATGTCTTCATACCCTTGGCAGAAGTACCTCACCTACCCCCCTTCCCTCTCTTTCTCTATATCTGTTTTTTTCTTTTTTCCTTATCATGTTTGTAGAAACTATCATATACACTCATCTCCTCCTTTTTTACCGATACTGTTTAAATCCCGTTGACAATGTTCTCTTAATCCTCTCTCCTCGTCTGATATTCCCACCTCACCACCTCACCACTTCCCCATCCCGACACTCGTCCCCCTTGCCCTCTCCCTCAGCCCCTCCATCCGCCGTCTCGCACCTTCACACCTCCACCTCGCATGCTCAAACTGTCTCATCGTCTCCTGAAGGTGCAATCTGCAAAGGTTGAACTCGTGCGTTGCTCTTTGTTGGGCGGCGAGGAGACAATGGTCTGTCGCTGCACTGCCTGTTGTGTTAAATCTAGTGTTCTGTCTTGTACTCTCACTCAGATCAATCTGCTGCTGCTTTTGTTGTTGTTGCTGTTGTAGAAACGCTTTTTGGTGTGGTAGTGCTGTTGGCGAAGAGCGTAAAAGTGGCTGTTCTTGGTCCACCATGTCCAAATCCCCGCCCATCTCCTCCTTCAGGCTGTTGAACAGGGGGGTAAAACTACTCTGCACCGCATTTGCAGCCGGCGCTTTTGGTGTGTTGATCTGACTTGTTTGGATGGGAGGGAGGTGAACGCGGCGTTTCTCAGTGTGAGGTGTTAAAGGTGGGAGCGTTACACAATCTCCCTCTTTATATCCACCTCCATTTCCATCATGCCGTTCAAAAAGACGGCCAACTTGGCTGCCATCTCCAAGCAACGCACCAAACGGCGCAGCAATGAGCACAGAATCCCGTGCCGCGATATCGTCCTGCATATCAACATCCATGCACTGTTCTTCCAGCACCTCTTCCGCAAAAACCCCATCACCACCCTCCTCATTGTCCACCCACGTGCCTCTCACTCTAATACCAGACCCCCTCCTTCCTAGCCCCCCTTCCATGCTGTCCGTCCCCGCAGCCACGCAGCCCTGCATCTCCCTCCCCCTACTCATCCGCCTGGCACTATCGCACGCCTTCTCCACATCGCAGACCTCCAATATCGCAACCATACTGCGATTCTTCCCGCCATAGCTACCTTCTCTTATCCGCGCTTGGAAGTATGTGTTCAGCAAGCTGTGTGCGCGGTCACGTTGGCCGGGTGTGAGGATCGAGAGTGTGTGGAGGGCGGTGAGGAGGGCGGGTGGGAGTCTGATTATAGGGATGCTGCTTAGGAGCGAGGAGGGGAGTATCGAGACGGGCGGGGAGGAAGGGGGGAGGGACCAGTTTTTTTGGATGGCGTAGATGAGGGATGTGGTGTTCATACTGCGGGTTTGTAAAATGGGTTCGAAGGGTTTTGTGGTGTTTCGCAGCCGTGGGGACGCTGTTAGAGTTGATCTGATCGGTCCGGATAGGTGGGCAGCCGTCGTGTATCTGCCCTTGATGAGCCATTAATGTTTTGCTGCGTAAAATGTATGTTAGGTATCAGGACATGGCGCAGTGCGACCAAACAAAGAATCAGCGGCATAAAGATGGTGCGAAAATTTGATGCTTTGTCTTCGCACAGATGTAAAGATACATCTTATCTGCTTTGTCTCGCCAGCCCCAAGATAAGCTTCCAGCGCTGATGGGGGCGAGTACATTGTAGGAAGGGCCAAAGTGCTGCAGAGCCCCCGCGATATGTTTCAGATGTGTTGTACGGAACAAAAGCGTTGGCTAAAGATTCGTTTTGGGTACATTGCCGAATGAAAAGATTGCATGTTCCTACTCAGCTCTTGGGAAAGAAGACAAGCCGTACAAAGTGGGTCTCAGTAAAGACAGTCGTGAAGAAAAACGAAGAAATCGAGCCAAAGACGGTGTTCCATGGCGCATTCGCATGTTGATTATAGCCTAACCTCATTCCCATATTCACAGGCAGGAAAGCTGGTCCGTTCAATTGCCCCGATATGGATGCTGTTGAAATCAAGGGTCCTGAGTGTACGGTTCAAGGGCCGGATAGCCTGCAGGAAGCGGATTGTACTGCCACGGGTGCTCGGGAATTTGTGGTAGAGGCAAAGGCATTGGTATGTTGTAGTCGAACTGAAGGTTGCCCGTAGCCATGTGTGCATACCAATAGTCTGGTATGCGAAAATTCGTCCCAACTGTATCGCTCAGTCAGCATCAACCGTTCATGTATGATGATGTGGGAATTCTTACAAGGCCTACTCCAAATGTCGTTGCCAGGCCGCCGAGCCTCGCGGTTGCTCTGTATCCAGCGATATGGAAGTGCTTCAAGTTCGCCATAGCGGTTGAATTGATGGCCCAGAGCCTGGTTATCTATGAGTGGCATAAGTCCAGGGGCGTTGACGTATCCTTGGACGTAGAGGTGTTCGTGGAATTTGAAAAGCTCGTTGAGATCTGAACTGGGATTCGCGTGGAGGCTACTCGGTTGATCCCCTATGTGCATTCGGTTGCCTGGTCTGTACCCGTCTCGGTATTCGGGATCACCTGGGCAACTCAGGATAGTGCGCCTATTCCTGCTGTCTCTTCCTCCAGTCGGGCCACCACCACCATCGACCCTCCAGCCAAGTCCATCAGCGTCCACTACTGCTCGATGTGCATGGAACATGGTCATTGCTGACTATTTCAATCATGTGAGTCATCGCTCAAACTCATCAAAACACTGTGACTTACATAGCCGGCATACGTGTGCCCATCAAAGTCTGCAAGAAATGCCTCGTTCCTGAAATGTAGATGAATTACAACCCATCTATCGCGTTCACCCGCATCATAGCGTCTTGGTCGTGTCATGTCCCGGTACCGCCACAATTGATGCTCGTGCTCTGTCTGAGGCGTCCAACCGCCAGGCACGGGACCAATCCAGTAGGCCAATTCGAGCATCGGTCTGCAAACACTTCAGCGGATGCAACGGAATGAGTGTCGATGAAAATACCCTCCAGGAAACTCTGCATTACCGTTGTACCATTCCCATCGAGCGTAGTGCAGACTTAAAGAACCTGTAGGTTTAATTGAAGCGCATTCAAATAATGGAGGTCGACCTACCACCCCTTATTCCGTGTAGTATTGTCCCAAGCCACGGTACATAATGGTGTGAATGCTCATCCTCCATTGATCGCCAGTCATCGACGTCGTATTGAATATCTGGACTTATCCAGCGGCGTTCGATTGGCGTAGACAAATTCTGGTCTGTTGTGGCGGCGATATCAGGCTGTAGGAGAGATGTCTTTCCTGTGCCCCATCCCACATTGATGAGGATGCAGATATCGGTCCTAGTCTTCTTGATGCTCTTCTTGATTGATGCCCATATATCGAAATCATAGAGGATCAAGTCGACAAGGGCACCGGGAGAAATAATAGGATTCTGAGCAAGCCACTCACTGAGATTAGCAATCGAAGTACCGGGATGACGCACAGCTGCTAGCCCATCCCAAAAACTCGCCATCAGCTTTTGATCTGGTGACCACTGAGAAGCCTTGATCGTTATTATCGAAGTCAATACGGGACGGATCTGTTTCCAACGCGCACAGCGCATCATTCTCGGCATCTCCCCAGCGGTGTTCACCTCAGATTCAGATTCGGGCTCGGATTCGGCATCTTCGGTGGATTCATCATCCTTGATGGGTACGACATTAGAAGGCTGTGGCCCGCCGTCGAGCTCTATGTCGACCCAGCTTATACACGTTAGCATCGGAAAAGCATAACATAGAATTTGATCGGGTACCTTTCGAGTGATGGTTTTGTGCGGATAGGACAATTGTCGTATTTGAAGGCCCGCATGTATCTAAGTAGGGTGAGTCCGAGTAGAAAGCCAGGCGGTTTACGCTTACACGCGAACGGCATCCTCAAATTCGCGAACCTTGGGAGATTCTACTGGAGGAGGAGGTGGTGGGGGTGGTAGAGAAGCGGGTCCCCCGCAACAATATGCCGATTCACCCTTTTCGCATTTGCCCTTCTGCATTCCAAGCAAGATAGAATCCAATGGGCATGAGGCTTCACATATACCGTGTGAGAATGCATCAGTCTCTTTGTCATACCAAGCACAGTTAGTCCAAGGCTTGACTTCGGTCTTGCAACAATAGCTCTTTGCGCCTTGGAAACTTAGCAGCTTTCCAATAAAGTATTTAGGTATGCTTACCTGTATCGCATGGCTTCTCGCCACCGAACCCGGCACTTGAGGCAAAGATGAAATGTGGGTGCGAATCAGGGCATGCGGCGCGAGACGGTTTACTGCTCGTAGGATCTGCAGAGCACAGCGGCGCAGAGCCACTCCATTTGCATTGTCCATATGCAGCCACTGAAGGGGTGAGAGTGCAGCAAGCCGACTGATGGGCCGTCTTGCATCCTACGTTTAGAGTACCAACCTCAGCCTCGTCGCTGTTGCAGCCCGGTTTACAATGCCCCGAGTTCCTGTGCCCGCGCCATCGGCAAGTTGGCCTTGCAAATGGGACACCAGGGCAGCAGAAAGTTTGCACACCACGGTCTCTACAGTGAGTCTGGAGCACCTGTAAGAATCATGAAAGCGATATGCAGATATTGATTCCAGGGTTCTTACATGATCAGTCATCACTTCTCCCGGATAACCGCCTTCACGAATGACCTTGTCGAACCCGGCTCCGCAACCATATTCGCATCGGGTCCAACGACAGGTGTTCTTCGTCTCCAGCTCTTCATAGCCGTCGCGAGGAAGAAGAGCAGCTGGGACGGTCGAGCGCTGCAGGGTCAATGACATGCATAGGGGTGCTGCGGCTAAGATGAGCCATGGCAAATGCATGTTGAGCAAGGACGAAGGAGCAAATGCGAACAGGTTATTCAAAGCTATACTGAAGACAGGAGTGGTTGATTGACACTTCAAGTAGAAGCGTCTCGATTGAAGATTTAGAGATACTGGACGTTCCTCCAAATCTTACAGGTGTTGGCCTTTCCGTTGCCAATGTTGTAATGTGACGAAAGGTAACAAACGAAGGCTGGTTCACAATGTTGGTGAACCCAAGTAACGAGGGCTACTATTTGCCTGGGGTGACAACAGGTGAACCTCTTTCGGATCGTTTGCCTCACATCGAGACGAGTATGCCGCATCGCATACCGCTTATGGCGACTGGAGCATGGCCGCTTCTCCATGCACGGTCACCCCATTTCCCAGTGGCTGGCAGAAGGTCTAGAGAATGTTCTGTGTCCGTATCAAAGGAGATGAAGTTGGCAGGATGTGATGGAAGAGATCAAACGAGGTCGCTGTACTACTCAGATCCCATGCATGCCGAGTATGACACCCGAATCACAGGCGTGCGACAACGTCTTGGCAGCTGCACCATCCGGGTACGCGTTACCCAGAGAGGACTGACAGTCCATATCAAACCCCAAAAAGAGATGTGAGACGAGTTTGTTGATATTGTAGAGCGCATTGAGTATTCCGAACCGACTGCAGGCTTGCGCAACGTGCTAGCCGAACCGTGGAATACCCGCGGGCAGCCGCTTCATGTGCGGATGAGCTGAGTTGTTGAGTCCCTGTTACTGCAATAATATTGCGAATGCATGGAGATGAACAGGGTCCGCGGGGAAGAGCCTGAAAGATGACGTTAATGAGTCGGTAGAGGCAGAGACCGCTGGTAATTTCGAAAGCATTGCACACTAATCCATTGCGAACAGAGAATTCCATGTCATAGGCATGTGATTAATCCGAAGATTGGGTTGGATGAAATTGGAATGACACTGTGCGGGTGTGGGAAAGAAGAGGATATTGAGGCGTGGGTGCATCATGAGCTCAAACAGGTAGCTGCATGCCTAGCAGGAACAGCACGTATCATAGAGCAGTCGGAAGAAATTTGACATTTCAAGAAATGCTTCGCATGATTTCCAAAATACTGCGATGTTGTCGCAGTGCTTTTGCCTAGGAAAGTCGACTAGCATCTCTAATCCTCTGTCACTCTAGTGCTTAGTCAGTGCCTTACATCCAACGCCTATCCTAAAATAAAACTTTCATCAACTCTAGCTGCACATCCATAATCACGCAAACCCATCGCAACACGTCGCGCCGTTGCGGGTGTTCCGGATAGCCCGATCATTCCCGCTTACCCTTCCGAATGAAGCGAGACCGTGTCATCTTCTTAGAAAAGCGCTAGATACGTCGTGAAATGTCCATCAAATGTTTTATTCCTAGACCTGAATTGTATGACCCTCCCACCACGCAGTTCATACACATGGATCCATAGCTGCCATTCCCTGATACGGAAGGAACCGAGGTGGAGCAGAAGGATTCTAGGGGAAAAGGATTCAGATGCCTGCACGCTTGGCTCTACGCCGCACCCTTGAGCATTCCCAACCGGACGAAAGAGATTATTCAAAGAACGGACCTTGCCAGGGTGTTGGCCATGGCCAGAACGGGAGGCTCGCCACGCGGTTTTGAGGCGGGGAACAAGGATCGTGAAGTCGCTTGTCGCAGTGAACAAAGGAAGAACCAACGACGAGGACCGCTGGCCTAGCACAATCGGCGTGAATATGAGAGACGTTTTTTGAGCGTTGTGTTCGCTTCGCGCCTCGGATTTCCAAAAATTCCGAGAGAGCTGCGGCACGTAGTGGAAAGGACTTTTGGATCTCCCCACAAAATCTCACATTCCAACCATGTCATCGTTCACTTTGGGTCGTATATCGTCAATCGCAATTCGAAGAACGCAAGGGACTCGCGTTTTCGGACGACGGTCTGAGTGCCGGTGAACAGAATGGGGCATGCTATTCGGTCCGGTCAGGGATCTGTTCAGCCTGAGTGCGGTTCTGTTCGGTGAGGTCAGGGATCTATTTCGCCTGGCGAGGGATCCCGATCAAATACATCCGCGACAAGGCCGAATAGTGCGTACGCCCCTATATGATGCGATATCATCTCTTACACCCCCGAGGTCATGCCTGGTAATGCTTGATTTCGCAATACCTTCTTGCTAAATACACTCGTTTATTTTGTTGTGTCATTCTTTATCACTATGCATTTGCAAAAGCATCCACTCTTTAGCGTACTCTTCGCGGCCTCATTAGGCCTTCCGCATACTCATGCCGCGCCATTACTAGACTCCCTCGTCAACCCGTTTCTGGACTCGCTAGGTTCAATTCTAAGCGGCAAAGGCTTGGTACAGGGCGTACTTGGTTCAGTCGAAGGCGCTATTGGCGTGGAAAAAACGTATGATTACGTTGTTGTTGGTGGTGGTACCGCTGGTAATGCAATTGGTGTACGACTCGCGGAAGCGGGTTTCTCGGTCGCTATCATCGAAGCCGGACTGTACTATCAGATTGGCAAGCCGGTTCTAGGCTCTACGCCTGCTGGTGGTATCGTAGGAATCGGAGCTAACCCTCTCGATTCTGACCCTATTGTTGATTGGGTATTGATTACGGAGCCTCAGGCGGGCGCCGACAACAGGCGGGTTCACTATGCGCAGGGAAAGTGCCTTGGTGGCTCGTAAGATACTCCCTCAACAATGCTCGGGTAACAATGTACTGATATCAGAATCTCTACAGTTCTGCGCTGAACTTCTTGATCCACCACAGGTAAGAAGAATTATCTTGCTTACAACAAACACGCGCTGATTTCTTTCCAGAGGTACTGAAGGATCATACCAGACCTGGGCGGACGCCGTAGGTGACGACAGTTATACATTCGCCAACTTCGAGCCCTACTTCAAAAAGGCCGTCACCTTCACAGAGCCGAACAATGCCATCCGCGGAGACAACGTCACTACGCAGTATGAAAAAGATGACTTTGAGACCCCGGGAGGACCTATCCAGATCGGATACTCCAACTTTGTTTCCACCTTCTCGACCTGGATGGAGAAGGCCTTATTGTCCCTTGGTCTGAAGAGGACCAGCGAGTTCAACAGTGGTAAACTCCTGGGTACACACTACACCCAGACCTTCATCCGCGCTAAGGACCAGACACGTAGCGCATCGGACGAGTACATCCGAACAGCGCTCGACAACGAGAAGCTCGCTGTGTACGCAAACACCCAGGCCCAGAAGATCCTTTTCGATGGCAACAAGACTGCGACCGGCGTTAGAGTTCAGTCCACCGCCATCACCTATGACATCCACGCCTCCAAGGAAGTCATCGTGTCGGCTGGTGCCTTTCACAGCCCCCAATTACTCATGGTGTCAGGTGTTGGCCCCAAGGAGACGCTGGAGAAGTTCGACATCGACGTCATTGCCGATCGCCCTGGCGTAGGCCAGAACATGTGGGATCACATCATGTTCGGGCCCGCCTACGAAGTCGCCTTCAACACGCTCGACTACACGCTGCACAATCCGGTCGCTCTCGCCGATGCGCTGGCCGACTACGCCCTCAGAGGCGAAGGTGTCCTCTCGTCCAACGTAGTCGAGTTCCTAGGCTGGGAAAAGCTACCACAAGAGTTCCGCCAGAACTTTTCTCAATCCACCGTCGAAGCCCTGAACCAATTCACCGACGACTGGCCCGAAGCTGAGGTAAGTACCAGACACCTCCCCCCACCATGAAAAGATGACGACAGATGGAAACTAACATCCAACTCCTACCAGCTCATAAGTGGAAACGGCTACATAGGCGACTTCTCCCTCCCCGTCCTCCAACAACCACTCAACGGGAAGCAATACGCCACGATCCTGGGCGGCATCGTAGCGCCCACGTCGCGCGGCAACGTGACGCTTCAATCGGGCTCCATGCTCAGCAGCCCCCTGATAAACCCCAACTGGCTCACCTCGCGCGCCGACCAGGAACTCGCCGTGGCGCTGTACCGGCGCATGCGCCAGATCTGGGCCTCGGACGTGATGCAGCAGGTTGTCATTGGCGACGAGTACTGGCCTGGCATGGACAAGCAGAGCGACGAGGAAATTCTCGCCGTTGTCAGGGATAGCCTGATGACGATTTGGCATGCGAGTTGTACGTGTAAGATGGGCAAGGAGGAGGATGGCATGGCGGTTGTGGATAACGAGGCGAGGGTTTTTGGGGTAAAGGGGCTTCGGGTTGTGGATGCGAGTGCGTTGCCTATTTTGCCGCCGGGGCATCCTACCAGTACCATTTGTAAGTTTGCTGTTCTGGGGATGACATGGGGTTTTGGGGAGTGTTGTGCTAACTGCTGGACAGATGCGCTTGCGGAGAAGATTGCGGCGGGTATTGTGGAGGCGAACAGGCGGTAAGTGTCCAAGGAAGGACAGCAACATTCGTGAACAGAGGACAAAAGATCGATGAGTATGGTATTGGGGCTAGAATGAGGGGGCAGATGTCGGGTCGGTGGCGAGTCGGCATCTGAACCTGGGTGTCTGGGTGCTTTTTCCTTCTTGATGTGTATTTCTAATGTAGCGAAGCAAATCAAGCAGGTCGGCCCTGTTTGCGCGTTGATAACATCAAATACTTGACTAGACGCAAAGAGAATCCTCACGGGTGTACAAATCGAGCAATCCGTTGTTCTGCCTTTATTACGATACTTATGCTGCATTCAGTCGCTTTGCACATGACGTTCTGGGAGTAGAAAAAACTTGGAATGCAACGGCAGATACGCAGAAGCCTGTTTAGTGTGCGTTAATCCAACTCGGTCCTCGATTGAAGGCGATTTACTCATTCTCTTCTACCCTTCCCGCCTATGCTCAAGATGTCGTCCAAGCCCCTCTTCATCTCATTCACCCGTCCAAACTGCAATCTTTGCTGTCGCCACTGCCCGGTTTCAATATCCGTTTCCGTCTCACTACCACCACCACCGCCAAATCTCCGTCCTGCCCCAGCTCCAGCCTCAGATTGTTGAAACTTCTTCCGGCCAAGATTGAGAATATCGCTCAACCCCTTCTCCACCTCATTTCCATGCCCAGAGTGTCGAGTCTGGCGACTGTAGTGATTCTGCCGCCCCTTGCCAGTCCCAGCCCCAGACCAAGCCCCTTCCTGTCTCCAGCCACCAATACTTAGAATATCATCTAGCCCCCTCTCCATTACATCTCCCACCCCACCCCCGCCAATACCACCAAACCCGCTCTTCGCCAAAAAAGCCTCATCATGACTCCTCCTACACCTCTCATCCTCAAACCGACAAGCCCCATGCAGAAAATGCGGACAAGGTTCGTGCGCAAATCTACAGTTTGGACCGCGTGTGCACATGCCTTCAAGATGGTTTCTGCAGGCTTGTTTTTTGGGGTGGGGTTTTGATGTTGTGCTATTGCTGGTGCTATTGCTGGTGCTATTATTGGTGCTATTGCTGGTGCTATTATTGGTGCTATTATTGGTGCTATTATTGGTGCTATTTTTGGTACTATCGTTGTGATTGTGGTGATGATTCTGAGGGCTGGAGAAAGGGGTCGGGAAAGCGGACATTGGAGCTAGAGCGGAGGAAGTAGGTCGACCATTCTCCGTCATGCGCTGTGCGAGTGGTACTTTTAGTGTGGTGGATTTTGGGAAAGGTGATGAAGCACCGCTTACAGGCTGTGTAGTATTACCGTGCCCAAATACTGGGCTTCGAAGTGGTTGCGGCGGTGCAACAATAGGCGGATTACCGCGTGTGATTCTCTCCGCGAGGGAACCCGGGTGGTTCGGTCCTAGAGAAACACTGTTAATACCGCCATGTTGACCCACGTTGCTGAATGCTCTCGGGCCCCGTCGTGGCTCAGAGTCAATGACCATTCTATCCCCAAGCATAGATTGCTGCGAAAGAAACCATGGATCGTGGCTCCTGTAGCAACTGAAGCCATGTTTACAACTGCGTTTTAGCCAGAATCGGCAGGCTGTGTGTGGTAGTCGACATCGCCTCCCGACTGCACATCTACCCATCTTGAAGTCTGGGCAAGCTTCTTTGAAAAAATCATTTGATTCTGAGGCTGGCTGTGCGGTGATGGTGCTGGGAATGTGGTGCATGAATGGGTTTCGCTGGTGCGGATCGGATACACTTTGACTAGGGAAACCGAAACCACGTAGATTGAACGCCCTGAACGGTTCGGTGTCATGACTAATGTCACAGGCGTCTTCCATTGGAATTGAAGAGTCATGTACTATCGGAATCTTGGTATTGCGCTGGAAAAGATGCGATTGGTTATTCACATTATTGTCAGGCGAGGAGCCAGAAGAGGAACCGAAAGAGGTAGCCGGGGAGCCCTGAGGACTCTGGAAGGTACTGTTAGTGATTGGGGCGCTGCTTGAAGACGAGGTCAACGAGATATCCGTCCGATTAGAGGCCTCCTCTAACATCCGGGTTACCTGGGCTTCAAAGGCGGCACCTTTGGCCTTCTCAGCAGCCACAACAGTGTGCAGTCGCTCGATCTCACGAGCGTAGTGCGCGTTCTGTTCGCTGTGCTTCTTCTCGCGCTCAGTCGCAACTGCGGCCTCCCTACTCAGCAGGCTCTTTTCTCTACTCTGTTGTGCTGCAGCCTGCTCAAGTGTCTTTATGCGTTGGCTCAATAGCTCACAACCCGCTTGGGTTTGCTGAGCCACCTCATGTGGAGCAGAATCTTGCAGCCGGGCTTGCTCTTCTCGTATGGGTTGCTGCTTCGCTTCTCGGTTTTGGAAATCTGTCGTAGCTTGACTATTGGCTTGCTTCTCAACTGAAGTGCCTAGGTCTGCCTTCCCGGCCTCTTTGGCGGGTTCTTTCTGGAGGGTTTCAATCATAGAGGCCCTCAGTCCAGAGGCGAACTCTAATGATAAACACGGAAGGTTAAGCCAACGCTCAATGTCACCAATATCGCTAGCAAGGTCACCAAAGAGATGCTGCTGCTTAGGGAGTGTGGCAAGGTGTCGCAATTTCTGAAGACCAGATTTGGGTAGCGGCGTGTAAGGCATAATGTTGCGCCACTTGGTCTCCTTGGCGAGTGTTCTGTGGAGACTGGCGAGATATCTGCGTGCAGTATCCGCAAAATCGGTCTCGGGCTGGCCGCTGCTAGCCACGATTTCTTCAATCGAAAGTAAGTCACACTTGACAATGTCGTAGTGTCCGATGAATTCTTTGACTAGGGCGACTTTATCGCCATTGGCACGAGATGTGATCGACGCAAGACGAGGGATCATGTGACGAGCCGCGGCGCCTGGTCTGAAGGATCCCTTTGAATGAGCATGTGCAAACATGTCGACAAGATCCTGTCTGTAATCTTCGGCAATGTCGCGAGGATAGCCAGTGGCGCCTGTTGTGTGTAAGCGCGACGTGTGTGCGCTGAAACATATCTCGGCCATGTACTGTCGGGCATTAATACAGGGATGCGGAGACGGCGGGTGTTGCTACCTTAGGGTTGTATGGGTCACTTCCATGTCGCCCTTTCTTTGAGCGACCTCGTAAAAGGTTATCATGGTCTTTGATCTGTGGGGAGTACTAGTTAGTGAAGAAGAAAGCATGAGATACCAAAGGCGAGCCTACTGAACCTGACTCGTCAGCGGAAGGCGCTCGCTTCCTCTTGACACCTGCCATTGGGATCGCATAGGTTTGGTAATTGTTATTTTGGGCGGTGGCGCCATGCCTCTTGGATGTGCTCAGGCCTGACATCTTGGGGATTCTGATTGCTGCGTAAGGTCTTGGTTCATGCTTTGGGGGTATCAATTAGACGGGCGTGCAAGGTGGGCAAGTGACGGTTGAAAGTCACGAAATGTGGGCTTCAATGGTGGCGGGAGAATGAATGATCATGCGCTAGCGACGGAATTGAGTGAATGCTCAGTATATACGCGAATTAGAAGGAGGGACACGCGTGGTGGTCAGGTCCGTGCGGCAGATATCACGACGACGAAAGACAAAGAGCGCGCGTGAATAGTGAAAACAAGGGCGATAATGAACAAAACATGAATGAGTCTTCGTGATTATGTTGCTGTACAATGTCCCTATGGTCAGAACGAGCTAGAGTTCAGCGGTGTCGTCGTTGATGGCCGTTTACACACCCGCCGCAGACGATCGACATGGTATACAGAACGCGTCAAGGACGAAACATCAGCCGACATGCCGTGCGCATAGTGAGTGATAGGAACGAAGAGGAAGTCAGACGAGTTGGCAGCACATGAGAAATGCGACATTGGAAAGACGAGGTGCCGAGGGACGGCAACCTGACTAACCTCTACCCGACAATTGCCAGGTACGCGTAAAGAGAACCCGGTTGGCTCAGGAAAAAAAGAAGAAGAAAAAAAAGAGACGACCAGCTTTTGGAGTGACTGCGTTGATTCGGAAACATGTGGCAGATGCTGTGGAGGGCAGGTAAGGTGGGTGTCAGCTTTCCTGAATGGGCCGATTGATCTGCTGAGAAGGGCTTCAACTAGCGGCGCTAGCGATATCTCGATGCAAGGTCCCTCAATTGTCCCTTCATCCCATGGCGCCCAAGGAGGGCTGCAAACTTTGGACAAGACGGCACATCCCAGTCATGCTCCTAGGATATCACGGTTGTTGAGATGAGACAGGAAAGAAATGGACAGCAGCGCGGCGCAGAAATGGAGCGCTGGTAGAGAGAAGGGCGGGATGAGCGAGGAGCAGAAAGCGGACGGAAGAAAGCCCGGGAGAACAGCAAAAGAAAGGCGAGTGGAAAAGATGGAAAATGTGGAAAATGAGAGACGATGGAGGCTATCGTGCCACGGGGCGGGGAGGGTCGATGCAGGGTCAGTGCCGTTAGCGCGGGCAGCGAGCAAGCACGGGATGCGGAGAGCAGGTCAAGACGGGCAGGGCGACCGGGATGAGCTTTCAGCTCTCCTGTTGATGTTTTGGTGGACGCGAATATCCAATTCACCATCAAAATCATGCGCAATCCGGTCGCCTGTGTCTCTTGCCGCTCAGCGAAGCAAAAGTGCATCCACGAGGACCGGCCGCCGTGCGACAGGTGCAGGCAGAGCGGGCGAGCTGACCTGTGCGAGTTTCCAGGTAGGTTTGCGGGTGCGGTCAGGTGCGGAGGCCCTCATACTCACCCTAAGCAGCGCCAGGCACGAGTGCAATCCATCGCAAACCCAAGCGGCCACGGCCCTCTGAGGATGCAGGAGACACGCCGCCCTCGCATCCACCAAGTACGACGGTCGTAGCGCCCCAGCAGGGCCGCAATGACGCACATCTGCCGAACGGCAACGGCAACAATGCCGCTTCCTATGCGTCGCCGAGCGCGGCATCTGCAGTGCTCGAGGGCCTGGATCCGTTTGAGCTGCTGACGGACGAGGTCAAGAACAGCTACCTGCGCTGCTCGTACAAATGGAGCTTCCACCATACCCCGACGCTGCTGCTGAGGATCCGCGACCGCACCCTGGAGCCATGGATGGCCTGGGCGATGCTGGCGCTGGCCATCAGGTAGGCGCTGCACCCACTGCCTGGGCCGAGTGATGCCTTCTAACGCACTGCAGGTTCGTCAAAGAGCCGCCGCCGCCCTTCCGATCGCAGACGGAGGCCAGCAATGCCTATGCCGCCCACGCCCGCCAGATCCTCCAGCAGGACCTCGAGACGCCCTCCATCAGCCGCGTCCAGGCCCTCCTGATGCTGACGGGCCACGACTGGGGCGCCGGCAACGGGAGGAGGGCGTGGATCTATCTGGGCATGGCCATCCGCCTCGTCGAGGTCATGGACCTGACGCGCGAGACGGGCATCCCGCGCAATCGCGTGCCCACGCGCGAGGAATTCATCGAGGCTGAGGTGCGCCGCCGCACCGCCTGGACCTGCTTCCTCATGGACTCGCTGCTGAGCGGCGGCAAGGGCCGCAAAAGGTCGCTGACCGCCGCCGACATGACCATCCAGCTGCCATGCGAGCGCGAGGACTTTGTCTTTGGCGAGCCCAAGTGCACCCCGCAGCTCGACAACACCCAGCGCATGCCGCCCGTCGCCCTGCCCGAGGGCGAAATCGGCATCATTGGCTACAGCATGCGTGCTGCCAACATATGGGGCAAGGTCGCCCGCTGGGCCTGCAACGAAGACCTCAAGACCGAGCTGCCCTGGTCCTCGTCGTCGCAGTTCCAGCAGCTGATCTTCGAGCTCGAGGGCTGGAAGTCGTCCCTTCCCCAGCGCCTGCAGTATGACCTCTTCACCCTCCACAGCCACAACGCCGTCGAGCAGGGCCAGGCCTACTGCTACATGCACTGCATTCACTTCATGAGCTACATGTTCCTGCATCGCGCCTATTTGCCGGTCCTCGGCCCGCAGCAGAACGGCGCGGGTGCCGAGGAGAAGCCGAACTCTTACGACCAACACCGCGACATGTGGAAGAAGTGGGAGAAGTCGTCGCGCAGGGAACTGTTCAAGGACTCCGTCATGGTGCTGGACATGCTCGAGGAAATGCGCACCTTTGGCGTCTACTTCCTTCGAGGCCTAGTGCCATGGATTGGCTTCACCATCTA
Organism: Stemphylium lycopersici; assembly: GCA_003268315.1. Classification (NCBI taxonomy): domain Eukaryota; kingdom Fungi; phylum Ascomycota; class Dothideomycetes; order Pleosporales; family Pleosporaceae; genus Stemphylium; species Stemphylium lycopersici. Next base: position 93,113 of record QGDG01000031.1, read on the forward strand.
CACTGCCGTGGGAGCCATGCTGTACTCCTTCAACTTCCCCAGCGGCGATGACGATCCTCGATGGCAGGAGAAGGCCCGTAGCAGCGTTATACAGGGCTGCAACTTCCTCAAGGAGATGAAGACGCAATGGCCCATGGCCGAGACATGGTTCGACACCATCAGGCGCATGCAAGCCTACTACCGCTCCGTCTTGGGCCAGGATGGGCCGGCATCCCCCGAAGAGCGTCAAGCTCTGCGCCATGCCATGATCGACTACGGCGCATTGCAGCCGTCACCCGTGCAAAAGCCAAATGAATCATCAAGAGCAAATGACGCTTCTTTGGTCGCAACGAGCTTGTCTCCAACGGAACACAGCACGCACGTAAGTAGCCTCGTGTCTCTCCCTTGTATCTGCTAATCCTCTCCCAGCGCAAACCTGCCATCGCCAACATCACGAACCCACCACTCAGTAGCCCCCTGCCTGCAACAGCCGCTACACCCAACGGCTACACACCAAACTTTTCATGGAACACCCCACCGGCCGTTGCGCCGCTGGAAGCCGATGAGACTTTTAACCTCGATTCTTTCGACCTGACCAACGAAGAATTGGAGGCCATGATGATGAATGCCACGCAAGACTTTTGGGCTAGTTTTCCTGGCGAAGTCGGTGTGGGATACCAGTAGATGTTTTCTTCGTCATTCGCCATGTATAAATAGTTTCATATAAAAGCCACGGGTCTCTGGCACTGTATGGTGGTGTTATGCTGCCGATCTGCTCACAATTAATATTAATGTTTCTTGATGCAACCAACCATTGTTCTCTTGAAAACAAGGCACACGTGAATCAAGATTGTACATGTGATGACTGCAATACTACGAATAAGCAGCTTAGGTACACTGTACGATAGCACAAAATCACAGAGCACCCCCGTGCTTCCTTTGTTGCCTCGTGCAGGGCGAAGCCGGAAGTCGGCACATGGCTTCTGGGGGGGACCGCCCCACGTACGGCCTCCAGTGGCTGCACCTGGCGAGCTTAAATAGACGACGGCCCTCTTCACCAGAGTCCAGGATACCTTACCATTTTGAAAGAAACAGAGCCTTCGCTTCAAACGCCCGTACCTGTGTGGCAGATATTGACATGACCCGGACTGTCGCGCCGTCAGCAGCAAGTGGTCAGGGGTTAGGAATCTATCCAAGTGATTCGCAGTCGGAGGTAAGGTCTAGAGCGCATGTGGAAAATGGTGACGGGGCGCAGAAAGAGCTATAAGATGCAATCCGGTTGCCACTTCCGTACACAACGGACGCAAAGTTATGAGAAGCCACCATGACCGAAGACTAACGGGAGTGTCAAACGCCCCTCTCCTGCCAACATTCACGAGACGGATCGGTCCAGAAAAGATGCCTCACACCTGCTTCTGCATGCGTGGGCACTACACCCATCGATCCGTCGAGATCCCGTTACGCTCTGCTCGCTCCTTCGCGTAACGCAAAAACGGAGTGGCTTCGATTATCTTCCACGTCAGCAGCCTCTGGAAACACTAAATTGGGTTTGCGGTCCTGCCATGGCGCGTCTCCCAATCCCACGCGCCCAGGGACGTGCCCGTGTCCTGCAACCACCGAGGCTCATCGATATTGCAAGAGCACATTTTTTCTCGCCAACGCATCGTGCTGTACACTCGGAGACAAGATGGAAAGCCAAGTAACAGCCAGTCCTCGCTCGAAATCTTGTGTTGCGCTCAACGCCTGCCCACCTGTCAAACTTCGCACGTTGCCGAACCCGCCGGTACCATTGGTCGGCGTGCTAACGCCAGAAATATCGCGCATGTAAACACTACACAGTCGCCAAGATGCAGCCCCATGGATAGAGGAAATTGGCATTGTCTTGGTGTCGTCTTCGAGGAATCAAGACACGGCTGTGCATAGCTCCTCCACCGGTTTAACAGGACCTCTTGGCTACGCTAGCGGTATGATGGTCAGTAGTAGCAATGCAAGACGACTGATCTACCCAACGACCGTCTTCGCGTCTTCTTCGTTGACGACGCTTATCCAATCACCATACTGCTTTCTCTCACGTTCTCTTGGCAAATGCACTGACGTTGCGGGCTCTGAGTGGCCACCGGCATGGCGGATCTGACAGGTCATGAATGTCACCACCGAACCGGCGTTGTCCATGGTGGAAGAAGGTATGGCTAGTGTGACAACGGAAAGGCCCTTTTACGCAGCGACGCCTTTGAAGCCGCTGTATAAATTGCCGCAGCGACTCCCTTGATTCTGGAACTGTCGCACATCGCCTACAGCAAGTTTTCGGCAACATTGAGATCATCTTGCGACAGCTGTCCCCTGTCCGAAATGCCTCGACTTACCCCGTACAATTATGTCTTCGCTATTGGAACCTTTTTCGCTCTCCTCGATGCTTACAATAACGGTGCCAGTAAGACTTGCGGGCTGCAGCGAGCTCGTCTTCCTCACTGACATGTTTCCAGATGATGTTGCTAATGCCTGGGCAACGTCCGTTTCTTCTCGCTCCGTCTCGTACCGACAAGCCATGATCCTGGGTACCATCTTCGAGATGATTGGAGCCATCACCGTTGGCGCACGTACTGCAGATACAATCAAGAACGGCATCATTCCCACGGATGCTTTCAGGGGAGATGCAAGCGTTCAGATGCTGGCTTTTACATGTGCTCTGGCTGGCGCTTCCCTGTGGGTCATGTGGTGCACAAAACACTCTGCTCACGTCTCATCGTCGTACTCGCTCATCTCCTCCGTTGCTGGCGTCGGTGTTGCTGTGGCTGGTGCCGCAAACGTACAATGGGGATGGAACAATGGCAAAGGCCTGGGAGCCATCTTTGCTGGGCTCGGCATGGCCCCTTTTGCCTCCGGTTGCTTTGGTGCCATTATCTTCATGCTCATCAAGACGACGGTTCACATCCGGAAGAACCCCATTCCGTGGGCTATCTGGACGGCGCCCTTCTTCTTCCTCGTCGCAGGAACGATTTGCACGCTCTCCATCGTCTACAAGGGCTCACCTAACCTTGGTCTCAACAAGAAGCCTGCGTGGTACGTTGCCACAGTCACCATGTCTTGTGGTGTTGGACTCAGTATCCTGTCGTTCATCTTCTTCGTACCGTATCTGCACACCAGAGTCGTCAAGCGTGACAACACAGTCCGCTGGTACCATGTCTTCCAAGGCCCAGCACTGTTCAAACGTCCAGCTGCTAATGGCGCAGAGTCCGCCGTTGTACCCGACTACGCCGTTGTTCAAGACGACGACGAGATAACTCCAGCGCAGAGCAGTGCCTCATCATCCCAAGTCGACAACGCGGGGAACGAGAAACAAGCCATCATCACATCCCAGCCCGAGATTTCCTACAAAGAGCTAGTTGCCCAAGGCCAAGAACGTCTACACGCAAAGCTCCGATCCAAATCCGGTGCCCTCGGCTGGGCAATGCGCTACCTCCACGCGAACAAGATCACGTCTGGAGAAATCTACGAGAAGAATAACATGCTCATCACACTAAAACGCATCCCAGCCATGATCACCGTCGGCGCCCTCTACGGCCTGAACTACGACATTCACGCCGCCCAAACCGGTATTCACGGCACGCCCGAAGGCGCCCGCATGGACCGCGTATACGGCTACGCGCACAAGTACCCCAACGAAGTCGAACACACGTACTCCTTCATTCAAGTACTTACAGCCTGCACCGCATCCTTCGCTCATGGCGCAAACGATATCGGAAACGCCGTAGGGCCGTGGGCCGTCATCTACGGCGCATGGAACACAGGTGTTGCGTCAGAGAGTAAGGCGAGTGTACCTGTATGGCAACTTGCTGTGCTGTCTGCGACGTTGAGTTTGGGTCTCGTGACGTACGGGTATAACATCATGAAGGTTATGGGAAATAAGATTACGTATCATTCGCCTAGTCGAGGTAGGCCACCCATCCTTTTCCCCCCTCCACCTATCCCCCCCTTAATCTGCTTACCATCTTTGCTACATGTACTAACGAACACCAGGCTGCTCAATGGAAATGGGCGCCGCTCTCACCGTCCTCATCTTCTCGCAGTACTCACTCCCGGTCTCTACCTCCATGTGTATTACCGGCGCGACTGTTGGTGTCGGTCTCTGCAATGGCAGTTTCAAAGCGGTGAATTGGCAGAGAGTCGGGCTGCTGGTTTTCTCATGGATTATGACGATTCCTATTGCAGGTACCATTGGTGGCGTTTCGTGCGCTATTGTGCTAAATGCCCCGCATTTTAAGTAGATGCCCTTGAACTTGGAGGGGAGGGAAGAGCAAAAAGAAGTTGTAATGGAGGGTATTGGAAGGAGGGGGCAGGGAGTGGGCAAGTGCGCTCGCCGTGGTTAACTTTTTATTTCTCCATTGCGACAGGAATTTTTTGAAGAGACAGTTTTATATCTTTGAATCGAGAAACGCTTCTGAATTTGACAAAGCTCTCGTAATGACTTGCCTGTAGAGCCCTCCCTCTCTATGACAACTCTAGTGAAGACAGAGTCCAGAAACTTAAGTAGCATCCTTGGCACAGTATAACCCCCTCATCATCGAGATAATGCATTACCTCATTGTGTTCACCATACCACCAACGCCATGCCAATCGAACATAGATCATCCACTAGTCCTCTGACAAGTAGAAAAAAAATCACTTTACTCCCCACTCCCCCGTCCTCCAAGCCTCTCACTCCGTCCCATCCCTCTAACCTCCCCAAACAAACTCCACGCCTCCTCATCAACAACACTTCCACGCCTCTCCCCACCTCCATCTGCAACCCCAAACAACCCTAGCCCCAAATCCCACCCCCTTACAGGGAGAAGAGTAGTATCAACGTCTGACGGTGGAAGCCGGGGTATTCTACCGTGACGTTGATGTTGGCTGGGCGGAAAAGCCGGAATCCGCTGCATATCCACAATCTCGCCGAAGCCCGTGTCTGGCGCTGCGGGACGAGGGCCAGACAGCAAGGTGGAGCGACGGTGGAGAGAGTGCGGTGTGGCGTCCCAGAGCCAGGTGGGTGCGTGGCGGGGCGGGTTTGGGGCTGGTTTGGTATGCGGGGGGGTAGGGTGTTGGTGGCGCTGATGGACAGGGTGGATGGAGGAATGGGTTGGGGATGAGGTGGGGGTTGTGGTGCCGAGGATATCGGCGATTGAGGATGGCTCTATGGAGACGGCGCTGGTGTTGCGGCTGTGTGTGGAGGCACTGGTGGCTGCGCTTGCTGGAGACGTGAGTCTAGCGAGGATGTCTAGGTTGTGTTAGTCTATCTCACATCCAACATCCAACATCACCAATAACTTGTTCAACCTCGAGATCCGCCATCGTAGTCTCCTCACTGTGGCTCTGGGGTGCGACTTACCTTGCGAAACCTTGTTCAAGGGCTGCACCACAACCTTTTTCCCGTTTATAGTCTTTCCGTTTAGCTCCTTGACGGCGCGGTTGCGTCCATCGACACTCTGCATTAAAACGAGAGCTGAAGGCATCCAGTTGGATCCTAGCTTGGTGCGGTCGATTGCTACGGGGGAGAAGGCGTGGAGGAGGTCCATGACGGAGTCGTTAGTTGCTGCCGGGTGGATGTCGCTTATGAAGAGTACACGGCAGTCAAATGATTTCGGTGTGTCTTGGACGACGGAGCTTGTTTGCGCTCGCTGAGCTAGAGTTGAATTGGCTCCAAAGGTCGCGGGTAGAGCAGCTTTGGCACGGGGAGTCGATTCTGCACCCAGGGCTGGGAACTCAGACTCCGTGAAATTGACATTGGCGGGAGACGGTTCCTCAGGTGTGACAGTAGCATCATCGTCGCGAATAAATCCATCATGAGTGACGTTGACTACACCATTAGCAAGCGCACTACAGTATCAACCAGTCATTGGAACTTACTCTTGTAGTTTCCATAGTGCGCTGGCATCACGTTGACCTTGCGACCACAGATGCGCCCACCGTTCAAATTGTTCACCGCGGAGATTCTATCCTGGACCGATCCCAGCATAACATAAACTGTAGATCTAGTCTTAGTCCTTGGGTTCATCGCCCGGATCTGGTCCAGGATCTTGTAGCCGTGGCAGCCGTGGAAGAAGTCCTCGATGGCTTTTTCGTCGGCCTCGTAGTGGACGTTGGTAACTCGGATGACTAGCATGTTCGCTGAGCCGGTGTGGCCTTGGTAGCTTATTTTTCCAGTCCTTCAACTAGTCGAGTTGAGGGAAAGACTCTGGGTTTATAAGTTTGGTTGAGTGTTTATAAGGGCGTGGGTTGAGTAAGAGTGTCTCTGACTAGCGAGAAGTCTGGGTTTTAATGTCGAGCGGCGGCGCTAAATACTCTTTTCACGCACTTAGGAAGCAAAGGGCTTTGTACGTCACTTGGAACTGGAAACTACAGTGAGATTGTTTAGAGGTCAGACGGAGCGGATGCACCAATCGCGTCATCGAGCATGTGCACAGTGAAAGGGTCTGCTGATCAATCAACTCCAGTGGCTAGAAGACAGTACTGGAACGGCATGAAAAAGTTGCTGCTGATAGTTTCAAGAATTTAAGAACACCAGTAGTAAATGATGCGGAAAGAGTATCCATCTTGCGACAAAGGAATCTGAAATGGAACAACGTTTGACTGAAGTTAATGGTAGGGGTTGCCGTCAAATCTCGCTGCCTGACCTTCGCCAATTGAGAATAGGTACCGAGGCTCATAATCGTCGTAGGAAAACTACGACAGGCTCCGCTAGTCCCGGGTTGAGAACCACCATTGGCGTGAAATTCGCAAAAGGAATCACGATATCATGAACAGGTGGAGCCAAAAGTGAAAGGCAGAGATGTTTCGCGTGCTATCAAATTTTTTGATCGTGAAATTCCGTGAACCGAGGAAAAGCCAGTGATGATCAAAGTAGCGGTTTTTCCTTGAAGATTGAATGCGGCATCTGCAAAGGTTGTGGGATAGGGGATGCCAGTCAGTTACGTATCTTTCGGAGAGCAGAATTTTGTGCGACGCTACAAACGCATCTTGTTACCCCCTGACACCATTCTTCAAAGCAGTAATGGCGATTTGACAACCCCATTGGCATTCAAGACGTTCTAGCAATGCCATTCGCGTCGCAGATAATGGTCATTGCACTGGCAAATGGCATCCAACCGGATTCATTCAAGCCAGGAAGAGAGTATGGACCACGACAATCATATTGCAGTCCCTGGACGGCTCCCGTCATCGTAAGAGTCGGCCGTAAATGACGCGGCATCTTGTCTCCTCGCGAGTCCCTCTTGACTATTATCAAAGGAGATCCAGACGTCCAGTGCGCGTTTCTTGTTGCCCGTGCCACCTGATCCGCCAATAGTGGTGAGCTGAAACTCCCCATCATCATGACCCGATGTTTTGATTTCTTTGCGGTTTGCGCGAATGAGGATGGCGAATGAGGGTGTGAGACCAATGACGACCGCTGCGAAGAAATTCAGTCAAACGAAAAATTCCAGGGAACTCCTTGGGGGACGGCACTGAAGGGACTAGAGACTTACCAACAGCACATTCGGCCATACCCCACACTGCAAGCCATGTCCCATCGGTATCAGCATCCGTTCTGATTGTATTCGCAGTAATCTGCGCAGCGCGGAGGGTAGCAATCATGATACAAACGAGTGCGCTTGCAAAAAGTGCATGTATACCTGATCGATCAATAAGCATCTGCACTGAATGCCAAAACAGATCTTTCCCAAGGCTTTAGGGCCCGTAGGAAATGTGACTGATATTAACGTACTACGATGATGTTAGCATGGTGTTCCCGCTTTTACTCCGGTGCGTTCACTTACCCAATTTTTTGACCACGTGGAAGGTGCAGATTCCGAGTGAGATGCAGGGGAAACGCGATAACTAAGATGCATGAGTCAATTCAGCTAAAAAAAAAGTCAAGAATAATCAGCTCAACCTACTCATTACGTTGGTCAAGGTATCAGCGGCATACGAGTACCACACGCTCATAAATTGGCGCACTTTGTCGTGACAACCACCATTGAAGAAGCCATCGATCGTCTCGCACGACTCGATATAGCACACGATGTTTCCTACTTGAGTCTTCGAGACATTTGAGCATAGAAGGACAGATTCTTGATGGCGAAAGACTTACTATACCACAAAACACTACGATCGACCACCAGATCTTCTGGTAGTAGCCTGGTAGTCCTATCATTAATCTTCTGTACAGCAGCAACAGTCCAAGTTTGATTAGCCATAAAATTACCCAGAAGATCAGGAGCGCTGGGAAGTACAGTTTCCCAAGTAATATTCCCTCGTGGATCAGTTCTGGGTAGTATGCCGCTTTCCCTTCTTGTACAGCCATGACTCTGTCTGAAAGAGGGGCTATAGCGATGTACAAGGCGCACTGAGATACGAAGAATGCGTAAGCGAGGAAGACGCAGTAATCTTCCGCGCCTAGTTTCCTCGACCGAGTGATTTGCAGCATGACACGGGCGATCACCACTGCCGATACCACGGAGACGGCGACATATCCGACGGTCAACACCGTGGTTTGCGAGAAAGAGTTGCTGGACTTCTTGATGCTCTCGCTGTTTCCATTTGGCAATTTCGCGTCTGGCATTGTCGCTAGCGCCAGAATGATCGTCGGCCGTGATAATGAGCAAAGAAAGGGCCGCGCGATAAAGGGCCGCGCGCAGAATCAGAACGAACAAAACACAAGTTGCAAACGGAAAAGAGGCATCGGAGCTGGAATATTAGAACTGTGGTTGGTGCTAAGACAGCACTTGACTTGTGCGTTACTTGTTTGTAGATATTCATCACACTTATGTGACGAACGGCATTGAGAGCCAGGGTACCGGGAGTTTGCATGGAAACCAAATTGTCGAGCACAGAGCAGCTCACCGTGTCGCTAAACAAAGTTGATAAACGATCGCCATGCACGTTTGGTAGAGACACTCTTATTCGTCGGACCGGGCGTGAAGCGCCTGTCCCACCCAGGGGTATGCTCACTTCGGATCAGTGTGAGTGTAGCGTACCGCTCCTTTGGAAGTCACTATCCGTGTTGCGTGAGCCTCGTCACACTCCTTCACAAAGCGTGGCTTGATGATAGTTCAAGTCATGGCCTCTGTCAGCTTTGCTGTGCCCGCCTAAGAAACACAGAATCTGCCATATACCCCCAGAATTAACATTACACAGGAGAATTTCAAAAAAATAAAAAGATATATAGCGGTACCACATGAGTGCGGGCATGCGAGGCCCCCAAGGAAGTGTCGCTTGAGTGCGTTGATAGCACGGAGAGGAAGGTCCAGAACTCAGTGTCATTTCCACGGAAGAAGGAAGATCAATCACAGCTAGCCTAGGAAGGCGAGTTGGCCAGGAGAATCATTGTTAAGCAGAACCTGGATGTTAAGGTCGAGTTGGTCGGTTGCTGATTATGAGAGTGGGAGACGGCAAGCGGATTCCGGCGAAGCGGTTCGCGAAAGCCCGCGCCGCCTTGGCACCGCGACGCCTTTCCCGGTCGGTCAGCCGCACCGAGCCGCGCCATTCCTGCCATCTTCAAACCCCACTATTCCCTCCGCAAGAACCGCATCCATGTGATGACCATTGTCAACGTGCATCGTATATACTAAAGCTCGGAATCTGTCGTGGCGATTCCATACAGCAACACCTGATGAGAGGCCATTCGTGCATCGTCTACGGTTATAGCAGCTGCTGGCATCATTTATCGATCAGCGTAAACGGCTTGACCTCTTCGGGAGCCTAGCGAGCATGCCGCCCGGAAAAGGCGTTTTCGCCGACACTGGGGCTCCTGGTTGCAGGATGAGGTAGGATCAGACCCTTACGCTTTCTCTCATTCCGACAGAGCCACTTCTTCTTGCATGTAGGAACAGCAATACCGGCGCGCATCCTCCTATTCCATCGCTGTGAGCATAGCGTCTTTTACAGTCCCCCGATTGGGCAAACATCTAGGAGTGTGTACCGAGTAGCACCAGAGCGGCCTAGTGAAGCTTCGCTGGACGCAAGCATGGGCTAGAAGCGTACGTCTTGCATACGGAGTATTGCGTCCGAGGAGGCTTTCGTCCCACTTACTCGCACATGGACGCGCATTTTACCCCCTTCATCTATTGTAAAAAGGGTATTGGCCCTCGTTCCCACGTTGTTTGCGCGAGTTCGACATTCACAAGTTCATTATGAGATTTATCAATACTATCGCCTGTGTCACCCTCACGGCGATTGTGGGGGTTTCGGGCCAGGAATCTTTCGAAGCACCCGATTTTAATGTGACCGAAGCACTCATTGGCAACGGGGTCAACGTCTCCGCAATCCCTGAATTAGCAGGCTTGGTAACCCGCTCGTCCTCGTCAGGCTGTTCCATCGCGGTAAGATTACGTATCATGCCTCTTTCATGCACACACTGATTTTATATCAACAGTGTAAATCAATCAGCCTCATCTATGGTAGCGACAAGCTCGCTTATGGTCAAAATGCCGAGTACTGGTCAAATCAGCAACTCGCTGTCGAGCCGTACTGTACCTTCACCCCCAACGCAGCTATCGAAGTTTCCAGCCTCGTTCTCATCTCGCGGCTTTCACAATGCCCGTTTGCCGTAAAGAGTGGTGGACATGCAGCATTTCATGGTGCTTCCAGCATTGAAGGAGGTATTACACTCGACTTGGCCGGTTTCACCACGCGTCAATTATCCGCCGACCGAAAGTCTGTGGCCATCGGCCCAGGTAACAGATGGATTGACGCATATGAATACCTTACCCCTTACAACCTGACGATAGTCGGTGGTAGAGTATGTAACAACCGCGGCTTCTAACAAATTTATGAGCAAGCGTTGACGCAAAGCAGGCGGCCCATGTCGGTATTGGGGGTCTTACCCTAGGCGGTGGCATCAGCGATTTGACGAACGAATATGGTCTCGCCTGCGACAACATAGCATCTTTTGAGGTCGTGACAGCGTCGGGTGTGATTGTCAATGCGTCTCCCAAGACCTTTCCAGACCTTTACTGGGCCCTGCGCGGAGGTGGCAACAACTTCGGTATTGTAACGACCTTCAACTATGAGACGATCTACCAGCCACCCATGTGGGGTGGTATGCGTATCCATGACACTAGCACTACACCGGCTCTAATCACTGCGTTCGAGAACGCGATCAACAATGCCAATCAAGACACAAGGCTTGCACATGTTGTCTCCTTTACCACTTACGACACCTACCAACTCGCATTCACTGAGCTCGAGTACCTTGTACCGGTTGACCTTGCAAACCCACCCAAGATTGCGAAAGAGTATCTGGACATCCCTTTCATTCGGGACAACACCGGAAACAGCACGCTCGAGGACCTGACACCTCATAGGAGTAACGACATGCCTTCTGGATTCCGAACCTCTATGTGGTCTGTTTCCTTTAAGATGAGCGCCGAACTCATTCAAAGAATGACCGACTATTTCTTCGAGATCGCACCCGCTCTTCCTGCAGTTTCTGTCAACATTGCGTTCCAAGCCTTCTCAAAGCCTGCACTGGTTGCTATGCAGAAGAACGGTGGAAATACCCTCGGCCTCTACCCCGAAGATGGCCCGTACTTTCACGTTCTCGTGTACATGGCTTGGAATGAAACCAGTGATGATGCAACCATGATGAAAGCCGCCGATGATTACGTTCAGACATCGAAAGCGATGGCCAAAGAGCTGGGAGTGGACAACGATTACTATTACATGCCATACAGTAGTGGGTATCAGCCGGTAATAGCGGGATATGGCACAGAGAATGTGGCAAAGCTCAACGCCATCTCCAAAAAGTACGACCCCTCGCAGGTTTTCCAGAGGCTGCAACCCGGGTATTTCAAGCTTGACGGGGAAGCCCCATTCGGCGAACGAGTTTAGGAAAACACACGAGGACCGCATAGCAGGCACGTGAGCGAATGCTGTTTGGGGGTATAACAATAGTATCTTCGGCTTTCCTCCAGATCCGGCATCGCCGGCTTTGCCACCTTTTTACTTTCTAAAAATCGGGGCGAAGGGTAATGCGTGACGCCTCCATTGTTACCGAAATTTGAGCTATACCGCCTCTGGGCAATAAATGGTTTATTGTTTTCAAACTCCAACATCTTACATTTTTTCTTGCAAAGACCTACATCTACTCATCCTTGGTCACAGTGCTATTATTCCCCCTTGAAAAGCATGCACCAGATTGTCTCGGTGGAAGAACAAGGGCTGCATTTTTCCTCCGGGGCCTGGATGCCCATGCACGAGTAGTTCCTGCCCCAGCGGACTTGAGAGTTATTCCCATTGGCTAATATGATGGGGTTGATGTTGTGCGCGTTTGGAAGGATTTTGCCAAGACGCGGCACAACGCGGGTTGTTCTCTATCAGCTTTAGCGTAGTACGTAAGAGGCACCCGCCGTTCTTGCAAGGGGTGAAGTTATCATATTTTGCACGGGTCATGATTACAGATTCGAAGCCTCTCTAGCTCTGCGGGATGCGTGGATTCCTTCCCAAAAATACGACTTTCGTTAAACATTTTCACCTTGAATTAAGAGTCGCGGAAAAAGCTATGGAAACCAGGTGAGATGTGTGAATGCATTGCACACGCCCGATATGCCTAGGGAGCTATAGCTCATGTTCCGTTATGTTGACTCGAAGCCAGTAACATATCGATCGACAGAGACTGTCTGCAACATGGGAGTCGAATTGCTCATCAAATCCTTCACAGGTTTTGCCCGGCCCATTAGGTCGAAGGACTGTTGTTCCCAGAAGGCTGGCCCAGCAGCAGATCAACGGGTCTAGTTCTTTTCCCTCTCGCATCTATAACTAGTTCTCCTCATGTGTTTTCACGTCTTACATGGCTACATTTCGAGCAAATATGCATTCTTATTCTTCCCGCGACTTACATCATGGCACTAAACAATCTTTGCTTTTCGCTGTTGGTATTCCTTTCATTGCTATAACGAGTGTGCTGGTATTTTTTAGGATCTATGTACGAACACGTTTAATGAAGCTGCAACTGGCGGCAGATGATTGTAATTCATGGGTATTCAAATGAGTGTTGTTGTGCGCTGACCGGAGTACAGATCTGATGGTTTCTGGCACCTTTTTCCACTATGATGCTTTCAGTAGCGAACATGATGTGTATGTTGATGATATGCATAGAAGACTATGTATAGCATCAAGCTGACGTTGAGACCAAACAGGTGGTTGGTATGGAGTTGGCATGCACAGTAAGTATCAACTCGAAGCAGAAGTCATTACCCATTTGAGGGCTAACAGTTACATAAGCTCTCGATATTTCCCCTGAAGATCTCACACCGATGCTCAAAGCAAACCTCGCGACTCGTCTTCTCTACGTTGTTGCTATCTGCCTAGTCAAATTCAGCATACTCGTATTCTACCTGAGAATTGATCCGAGACGATACACCAGATTGACGGTATACTCTTTGATGGCTTGGGTCTTCGTACTGTCCGTTGTCACCTTTTTTGTCCTCTTGTTTGTTTGTACGCCGCCGTCGCTGTTTTGGGATCCAGAGGGGCAAGCAGAACATGCGGAGAAGTGCCTTTCACAGCCCACGCAACAGATGTTCTTCAACATCAATGGCATCATGAAGTATGCTTAAATACAACAAACCGGAACAAGCAAGGGCGCGTGCTAACTTTGATTCTCCTAGCGTTATACAAGATGCAGCCATTTATCTCCTTCCGATGTCAATTGTATTCAATTTGCAGATGCCGCGTTCTCAAAAGATAGCTCTAAGTGCCCTTCTTTGCGTAGGACTCATCGCTGTTGCCGGTATGTTCCCGCTATTAGAACCCAACGGCGACCAATGTACTGATCCGAGCTAGCCGGCTGTGTGCGCTTCTACTACGTTTTATTTCTTTCAAATGAAGACGACATATGGTTCTACATGGCAGACTCGTTGAACTGGTGTAGCATTGAGATTTACGCCGGTGAGCCCATTTTTACGCCTCTCGTAGACATCTGCTGACACGGAAATCTTTTCCAGCGATCGTATGCAGCTGTGCTTCAACCTTCAAATTCTTAATGAGGACCTACGTCCCCAAAGTTTGGAGCCGTCCCGAAAGAAGTGCTGGACCATCTTCCAATCCCACGCCCCGCAACCACTATGATCACTTGCACAATGGACAATATGCATTGAAATCATTTGGCGCGTCGCGGAACAAGTCACATAGTAATCGAAAGTATGGAATCAAAGGGCTCACCGAGATTGGCAACGAAAGCGAAGAGGCGATTGTCAAAGTAGGTGGGACTGATGCTAAGGATTTCAAGCGGTAGTGATGCACGGACACGGGGAAATCCATTGTTTCCCATGCATCCAAAGCCTACCCGTTTCAACAAAGAGTGTGGATTTGCAAATAGAGTATACAACCCGGCAAGCATATTTCGTAAACCTGACTAATGTAATTGTGCTGGCGTTAAGCGCGGAAGGATTTGCTAAGGAACGAGGATCCGCAATTGTGCATCAGGTTGCATTTCATAACTTGATCCACAAAAAAACGCGCATATACTGTGTGTAATTCGACCCACATGACCGGTACTACATGTTCACTTCCATGTTCACTCGCCTATACAATTGGTCTGGAGGTTGGGAAGAATTGTGTCGTGACGAGCTGGAAATGCAATGATTAACACTTTCACCCTTACCTAAGACCATGACGAACGCAGGGATATGAAACGAGCTAACCGTTGGGATGGACCTACGGGAGGCGTGGTCCGGGGAATCTACTATTGCGGGGATGGTCGTTCTCCATCACGACGAAGGATGCAGTTTAACCGATATCATGACCCCACGTCAATGTTCCCCCTTGTTGCAGATGTGTCTCTCTTGCTCCATGGCTCCACAAATGATCCAGGTCACGAGTCAAGCAGTGGAAACCGTCTCCCTGGCAGGAAGAGGGGCAGCTCCTTAAGTATCAACACCGATAGCGACCTTTGTTTCACTTCATTCAACACACTACATACTTCAATATGAACAAGATTCTCTTCACTGGTGCCACAGGCTATGTCGGTGGAACAATCCTTTCGCAGCTCATTGCGAGCACGGCACCCAGCATCCAAGGCCTCACATTCGACCTCCTCGTCCGCGAAGATGCACAGGCAAAGAAGCTGAAAGATACCTACGGTAACCGCATTAACACCATCAAATGGAAAGGCTTAGAAGATACTCTCTTCATCGAAGACACTGCAGCAAATTACGACATCATCATCAACACCGGCTCTGGTTTCATACCCTCCGGCGCCATCGCCTTCGTCAATGGTCTCGCGCGGGGCATCAATGCGGGAAAGCCAGCTCCATGGATGCTACACATTTCCGGATGCACGAACCTCTCCGATCGTCCCTTGACACAACGCCCAGTCCCGCTGCGAGAATGGAACGACGAGGCAGATGGCTGCCACATCCTCGATCACATGGAGAAGCTCGATGATATGGACCCTTACTCGCAACGCACGACGGAAATCGGTGTTCTGGAAACTGCGGCGGAGCTGGGTGTACAAGCCATCAGCGTGAATGTGCCCTGTATTTTCGGTGAAGGCGCTGGCCTCTTTAATAAGCAGGGACTCGTCATTCCGCTCATAATGATGTACGTGGTACAGCATGGGTATGGGTGGAAACTCAACGAGACGGCGAATTTCGACTGGGTTCATGTTGTTGATCTTGCTGATATCTACGTTTTGCTTGTTCGGACTATCCTCGAGCGTGAGGACCATGGGGTGGAATATCTTTGTACTGGGAGGAATGGGATTTTGTTTGCTGCTGTAGGCCGGGTGCTTATCAAAGGTATATGATCTGAATGATTAACCTAGACGTTAGTTTTTTGCTGATTCATAGTTAAGATATCAACCAAGGCTGCCTAGACGCAGCCTTCGCCGATGGCGTATTACCACGAGACGGCACTCCGAAAGACAAGGAAATACGTCTAGTACCGCTACACGAAATAGCCGATAAACTGACGGCTGGCCGTCGCGATATCGCAGAGCGTGGGTGGGGCGGCCACAAAGCGACGAAAGCGGTTCTGGCGCGTAAATTACTGGGCTGGCAACCGAAAAGGCTGGAAAATGCTTGGAAAAAGGATTTTCATGATGAGTTGATAGCGTTGAAGGAGAATCGGAGGATGGTGACGATGGAGAGTTGTATTGGGGCCACCAAGAGGATGAATGTTCAGGGCAGAGCAAGTTGAAAATCTAGGATAGAATGGAACCTCGGTTTTGAATTGCGACTAAGTGACTCACGTTAAGTCCAATAGCGTCTCGGGTATCAGTCGAAACGCTAGCATCTAGTTACCCCTAACTGGTTCTGTGGGTGTGCAATGCTTCAATGCATTAGTAGCGAGCATCTCTCATTGCAACATATGGTAGCCTACTACTATATCTCTGTCAACCTCAACTAATTACCTGCACCCTTAGTTTATGGAGATATGCCGCGTGCCGAGAATCATGCCAGTTGGACTAAGAGGACGATAAAGCGAGGCATGATCATAGCAAAAATTAACAGACGCGATGAGAGAATAATGGTAAGAGTTTCTAGCGGTGACCGATTGAGGATGCTTCTGACTCAGACGTCTTGTTCGTTGCGATAAACGGGAGAGCGTCAGCGGAGTGAATCTTATCGTGGTTGTAGCTATTTGATCTGCGTTGCTATGGGCATTGCGATTATGTCCTGCCTATATGTCAATTTCTGGGAAGCGTTGCGTACTACCTAACCTATCCGGGTGTACATGCCAACACCCAATACCACTCTTCGATTCACACAAAGAAGTCCCTATACCAACCCGAATGCGCTTCCCCAGCCCTAAGACGCCGAAACTACACCCCAAGAAGCAAGCTTGCAAGCTCAGAGTGATAGCGCAGGTATCAAGGCCGGCTACGACCGAGTCCGCAGGCCGATTCGGTCCCAACCGACAGAGCCGAGAAAAGCCTCCCCCTCCAAGTCCCAGTAGTAAGCAAACTACCGACGCCGTCGACAAAGTTCCCTTGAATAATTGCCAGAACCGTCGTGTGTTAGCATGAAGGAACCGTGTTCCACATGGCTCCATTCCCATTCTCGTCTCACAGTGCGGCGGAGCGGAATTAGAGTAATCTAGTAAGCCTTATTATGTCAGAATTAAGCTCAAAATTCATGCCACCAACCGCCGATCGGTGGCGGTAAGTATCGCTTCTAGTGGCTTGGCACGCACGCCCTCTCCTCGTGGTCGACCAGCGGGTGATTAGCGGGGGGCCTTGCAGCTTGCTGTTTTCTTTGGCGGTGCCAGCTTTTGTCGAGGATGGGGACGTGTTTTGCTGGCTGACGGCATGTGTGCCGTTGGTGAGGATCGCGATGGTATGGCTGCGGCTCTCGCGGTACTATCGTGTTTGACCGACGGTACTGTCTTGTTTGACCGAGGCCCCTGGATCCCAACGGCTGCGGCGTGGGGCAAGCACGTATGATGCCTCGCACAGTGCATGTCGTGATACAATGAAGTCGAAGTCGTAAACATAGTTATCGATAATATTTGTTGTTGATTTCGAGACTCTTGTTGGGGTATCATCGCGTCGGAAGACCCGGATCGAAAACTAAAACGCGGAAACGTTGTTTGGCAGAACCATAAACCAACAATAGCCCCCCTCCGCCCCAAGAACTAAAACTAAAAACCCCAGAACCCTGTGAACGCCTCGTTGATGCAATACAATGCTATGCGATGAGTCCCCTCTATGTCATGAAAACATTGCTTCTTCCCTGATTCGTTTTTCATTCTGAAACGAGGCTATGGTAATATTACGTTCTCTTCCTGCTGCTGTATGACCCCTCCAATGTTCTCTGCGAAGATCTTTTGTATCGGTAAAGTAATCGCGTTCATGATGTTCTCACGGAAATCAATCTTGACGTTGCTCTTGTCGAACCAGTAATGCCTGATGAACTTGCCCTGGCAGTTGCTGATTTGCACACCGGGGAAACCGTTGGCCTCGGCGCATTCGAGTTCCTTGATGTTTTCCTCGTAGTCGTAGCGGATGTATTCGCCGAAAGCGGATTGCTCGTGGAATCGGGGTTGCTTCCATTGCGAGCAGTTTGCGTAACGCGTATCGTCTGGGCACTCATGCCACGCCTTGAGAATGGGCATGGTTTCCTTGTTGTTTTGAACGATCATGAAGCCAGTGTTGGTGTAGGTACGATTGAAGCGATCTGAGTTGTATTGGGGCTCTTTCTCACTCCAGGGGTCTTTTGCCATGACAAAAGAGTGATGCGGTTGGATGTCCCAGTAGTTCAGCAGCCACTCGATTGGGAGGTGTAGGAAGCGGAACGCGGCGTCAGCGTCGAGGAAGACAATAAACTTGTAGTCGTTGATGTGGTTTGCTAGCGCAGAGGGCTTGATCCAGGTAGCATGTCGGTCTTTGAATTCAGCTGCGTGGATGAACTTGTAGTCGTAACCATGAACAAGCGCGTACGTGTAATGGTTGAAGATACCACCACTAACGTGGTTAATGTTTCTCCAGTCGTATTCGCCCTTTTTGTACGCCTCGGTAGATGCGAGCGGGCGGGTTTCCAAATCCAGGATCAAAACGTCGCTGCCCATTGTCTTTTTGTAGCGCGGGTTCGGTGGCAAGGTAATGTGGCTGCCATTCGGTTCGCGAATGAAGGGCTCGGTCGGTGCTGTCTTCATGTTCTGGTAGAGAAGTCGGATCACCTCGCTGATGTGTGCATCGGATTGCGCGTTGGCTGCAGTTCTGTAGGGGCCCGTATTAGCTCAACTCCAAGATGGTAGCGGCTTTCAAAGACCTATCATCCCATCTGCCATCGGATGAATGGGACGTACATTTCCGTGTTTGGCTCGGCGTGGTGGAAAGCCATCCTAGGTGGGCTTTGCCAGGCCATGAAGGCGAAGATGAAGACCAAGACACATCCAGCGCTCACGGAGAGCGCGAACAGCGGGCTCCGGCCGCCAACTAAGGGCAACATTGTAACGGATAGCGTAGATCCAGGAACGGGTGCGCAGTCGGAGCGAGCGACGCAGTGCGAAGACAAAAGTGTCTAGTTGGCGATAGGGGAGGTTACGGCGTCCTGTGGCAGGACTCGGGGGACCAGCACATTTTAAAAAGAAGCCGGGCTCGTCAGCCCGTCAGCAGAAGCCAAGACGCGCAGGAGGTGGCATGGGGCGCCAGCAAGATTGCGCTTGGCAGGCCCATCGACCCTTTGCGGCGCGCATGCAGCCAGACGGACCCATCCATTTCGATCCACACCGAATACATTTGGCTTCTAGACGGTATCTTGCGGCGAATCAGATGCCGTCCTGATGCTAAGCCGTGAATCATTGCGAGGGTCTCGATGCACGGCTCGCTGCCTTTCTGGTAAACGGCTGCCACGGCATTTCTTAGAAGCTCAAGAGTGGCGGATAAATAGCTGTGGCTGAGGAGTGCGTACACAGGAGCGATGATCTTGTCTTCTCGCTGCACGATTGATGATAACATAGGTCAGCACAAGGACGCCGCGACATCGAGATGTTGGTGGCCAAGGGTCCAAATTGCGGCGACACTTAGGCCGAAATGGCAATCTCCCCACCTGAACTGTTGCCCCACCTCGGCTTCGTCCCCTGAAAAGCCCATACCTGCCCTGACATCCGAATGCCCACTCCCACTTCCTGGGCCGTTCACCGTTCGTCGTATTCGTCTCAGTCCATCTGGCATCCAGGGTTACCATGCGCAGCTTTTATTATTACGCTGCGACGGTTGCGCGCCCGTGTACCGATTTGGTCAATTTCTTCGATAGCGGCCGGTGCAACACAAGTGACTCGTCAGACATCAAGCCGACGGTACAACGGCAACTTGCGGTGACTAGCTCCATAGGTAATCACAACTCAAAATGAACCTCATGGAACCTTGTCACAGATCAGGTACTGGAAGTGGTGCTTCCACGTCAGCAACTGCAGTAACAACATATGTGTCGCCAAATGTGAGTGATAAGGCGCGACGATCTCATCAATCCATCATTGGCGCAGAGCGCATGCATAAGACTGCCCTTTATCGACCACACAGTATATCCAAGTTGCCTTCCCATCAGCTCTACGTTATACCGGAAGCGATAACGTCAACAGATCCATGTACTTCTCGATGCGTCTACGAAACCCTGAGCATTCACCGGGTGACCCGAGATAATTCTCTGGCTAGAGCAGAATGCCACCTTTACTCTCGCAGACATTGACCGTCTATTTTCTGGGCCTTGAAGAATCAATAATCCGGCCCTTCTCATGCTCTTGAAAATCAATCGCGGAACGGCCGATCGTCGCAGCAGGGAGTTATCACTGGCTGGAAACGACAAGAATTCATTCCAAACCGCAGTCCACCGGACAGTAGCCGAAGTAACGCCATCACTCGAGATGCTCGTCGCAAGAGCTAGGATCCATGATCTGAGCTCGCAAGATCAGATTGTGGCGTGGGACGCGTATGAGCACATGGCGCAGTTTCTGCTTACGTTTGTCAATGTCGCTGTAATGGGGGAAGAGCCATCAACACCATCCGGTCACACTGGCGCAGAGAACTTCTCTTGATTTTTTTGAACATGGATGTAAGTCATCGTTTACGACACTTTGTGGGAGACATAGCGAAATACAAAAATCCGTCGGGTGATTTTGATATCGCTGTGGCGAGCGGAGCACACACTATCCATTGCGATGTTTGCAGCAAAATTTACCATGAGAAGCTCTGGAAGCCGAGAATGGCGGCAAGCTAGACTGGAGAACCGATGCTAGATAATCGCAGAAGCCTCCTTACGAAATAAGAGATTTATCGAAAAGCAATAACCACTGTGAAAATGAGAACACATGTTCTGTTCCTTTTTTTCCTTCAGAGCCGCAGCCGAGTTCCTGTCGTAGCGCAACACTGGCGATTGTGTCAAAGACCAGAAGCAAATTTGTCCAAATAAATATCACTATATCCGCCTCGCTCCGCATTTCATACATACCATGAGCGCCCCGCATGACGAGAGCAAGACCAACATAGTACTGACCGGAAGCGAAAGGAAAAGCGATAAGAAAAGCGAAATCAAAGATGCCAAAGATACCAAAAAAGTTCAAGTCGAGCATGAACTCCAAGAAAAGCAATGGGAATTACCCGAACCGCATGTATCTGCACCAATGCACCACCGGCGGAGTAACGCGATCTCATCGCTCGACCTCGCTCAAAAGAAGCACACTGTCCCACCTCCAGCGGATGAGCTAAACTCTGGGGAAGCGTAAAACTTTGTATGACCCGATAAGAAGGATACATAGAAAATGGGTGTAAGAAATTGGGAGGGGGATAGGTTTGGCATGTACTGTACCTTATAGCTCATTCGGAAAGTCTCCTTAACATCTGAACCCTCTTATCAACTCCCCGCATCTCCCACTCCCTCAACTCCCTCGACTTCTTTTCAATCTCATTCTTCTTCCTTTCACGTGCTTTATTTGCCTTTCATCCTGGTTTCAAGACTCTGATGATGTTTTCTTAACCGCTTTTTGCTGCCCTAATGATGCCGGCGTTGCAACCTTGGCTTTCTTGGGAGCTGAGCTGCTTCTCGCACCTGTTCCCCGCTGAGTGCTGCCTAGGAAGTGGCTTGTTGCATTTCTGCAATCTGGAACTATCTGCCGGGTCAGGAATTCATTGGGTCTGGGGTTGGGGCTGTGTATTGCTACGCCGTGGCAGAGCGGTCGGGATTGGCGCGAGCCTGGGACTGATGTATTTGGTCTCGGTTGGGAGTGTTTTGCGTGCACGAAGCTGGAATGTGCTGATCTTGGATTTGGGGAGTTTGCTATCATTGGTGGAGGATGGCTCTGTATTTCTGTAGCAGGCTCGTGGAGGTAAGAGTAATAATTCCTGTTCAACTTCCCACCTCTGGAGCGCAGTTTAAAAGCAGCTATAGATGCGAAGGCGCGAGTGGGAGAAGCAATATGTGCGGGGGCGGAAATACGTCCACCCGTGATCTAGGACTATACAGCGTTATAGTCACTCAGAGGCGGGCTGTTTCCGTTGAGGTAGAATGAACGTCAGCCGCCAGCCGCCACCCCCCCCCGAAGTGCGTTGGATAACCGCATCGTAGAGAGTGCATACGAATGGGATGACGCTACAGCCGATTGTCATCCCGAGGTAATGTCGGTAGGCTATACGTGCATCATGGCGGTTATGGAGTAGGAGTGGAAACTTGTCTGCTGAAGTCAGTCGCGGGATAGCTATGGTGTCAACAAGGCGTAGAGATACTGAGAGAGTCAAAGTCTGTATGGGTCAATCTGGGGAATTAGAGTAAAAAAGGACGGGAAGGTTATTGCTTGTGATTGTATTCGAAGTACTCTAACATACAGGACGCAGTACCTAGCTGAGGTCGTAGAGATGCGTTAGCTTGCAGGATTCAGCGCGCATGTATGGGGAGTACGCCCAAAGATAACATGGCCAAGAATATCTTGATGTCGCACAGCGTTGCTAGAGGAAGAGGCAGAGATTCAGAAGACTGGCTAGGATATCCATCGTCGTCACGCGCGGCTTCGAGGCACGTGATAAGAAAAAGATGCTGGGGTTATCTAGACCTGCTAAAGATCATCGAGCGCGGACAAAACAAAGACCAATCGCGTACACCACCGCACAAGCCCGCAAATGAAGGCACTCGCAGCGGCAACATACATACTGTGCATGAAACCCCGACAGACTGCTCACTCAAGACACACTGAGACAGGTATCACTGCATCTTTAAGTCACAAGTGGCCAAGATGGTGTCGAGTCAATAATAGCTCCGGCGCGAAGTTAGACATGTACGTGATGTCTGCTTCGTTAGCGATGTGATGTGCTGTTTCCTCCATATTGCTCATAATTGCATCGATATCCTCCTGTTGGACGTCTTCCAAGTCCTCCTCTTCCTCATCGTCGCCATCGTCGGTCTCCATCTCTTCGTACTCTGATGAATTTTCCTCAATGATCTCTGTGGATGCTTCCCACTCCTCTATGTCGATACCCGAGAAGAACGACTCCTCATTAGCGGATCCGTCCTTTGACTCATCGTTCTTCTCGTCATCTGATCTTAGTTGGAACTCATTGACTGAGAACATATCCAAGTCTGCGAATGCTGATGCGACCGAAGATGGGATGGATGTCGGCGTTGAAGGGATTGAAAGGTTCTCTGGAGAGTGGGCGTCTGCAATACTTTCTTCATCTAGGTCCATTGCGATCATGTGGGAAGAGACGTAGAAACCAGTACAAAGCCTTTGAACGAAGTGTGGACTCCTAGGCGATCCTTCCCAGCTGATGAAGAGTATGCGATCCCCGTATCGAGCTTCCAGATCCTGGGCGACGCAAGGCGCGAACCAAACTTGGTGGAGATGAAGGCGCACGACCTTGGCAGCTTTAGAGTCCAGTAATACGCGCAAGGCGACGGTTATCGGATGATCGATGCCGAGAACCGAGTCATCAACCATGGGATTGACGAGTCGCGAAAGAGTAGACTGTATGGTGATGTAAATGTCCTCAAAATTTGCCCCGATGTTCGCTAAGGACGAGATAGTATCAGCCAGCTCTTGCTGTGAGGTCGAGTTCGCTGCTGTGATCAACGCGTAGATCCTGAGTCGCCTGAGGAATCGAAGATACCTATCGGCAACAGGGGAAAGGATAGTGGCTCCGGATGCTTTCGGTGATGGTATGTCAATCGTTATTTCATTGTGTTGGTAGAAGTAGGACGTGGCCTCTTGGTGAAGTTGCTTGGAAACGGTGAACAGTGAAGTTTCATGGCCGCGAAAATGGCGAGGAGAAAAGCGGGGTTTATTTTCGAGGAGGATTTGATCGTAGACGTAATTACGCAGCTCTGCTGGCATATTATCGAAGCGTGCCATGATAGCCTATGGCGGTAGCTGGAAAGGCCGTGTGTTGGCGATGGGCGGTGTTTATGCAGATTGCGGGTGGCGTAGTATTGGGTCAGACAAGATGGTGACAAGGGTGAAAGCTGGAACTAGCGTTGGGAACACAGATATGGTTGAAGAAAGACTTGGGGTAGAAAGCTCAGCGAGTCAAGTGCTGTGGTGTGCGGTAGGATTGTTGAGATTAAGTCGGTGGCGCGGATTGAGCACGCTTTATATCACTCCGATCAGTAAGAGAGAGCAAGACGTGGTGAGGATGATGCGAGAAAGGTGGGACCTCGATGTCTTGTGCGGTTGACGTTCCGAAGCTTGATCTGCGTTAGCGCAACCACGTGAAGGATAATTTCCCGCCTGCGTGCAACATTCAAGGGCGCAAATAACTTTGCCAAGCCGCCTTTACCATGGGACAGCCTTTTATACATCCACTTGAGGCACACGACAACGATCGTAGCGCGCAATTACAGCTTCGACTACAATCTGGCCGGTCCAAATTGCTTCTTGTTATAACAAAGCTTCGGGATGATGTATCCACGAGTGGGCCACGCCTCTACCAGCACACTTAGCAGCCTCGAGTACAAGGCGTAGATTTCTTGTAAGATGGTCAAGCGCACCAATCGATGATGGGTTTAGACCCAAATCCCGAACGGGGTATAGCGAAGGGATTTTGATCCATGTTACTCTGTCCGTCAAGGTGGCCTCACTCTTGCCTGCTACCTAGATGGAGAGTCCAACATGGTGCGCCACCAGCGATGCGTCGTCCCGTCCTGGTCAGTGCGAAAAGCCAGTAGACCAAAGAAGTGGCAAACGCCGTGATGTCTTCTAAACGCCCAGCGAAAGGAAGCCTAGCCGTGATCGCGCGAACGCCTGAAGAATCCTTCTTTGTCCGCAGACGCATTTTCGATAACGATGTGCAACAAATACACATCTAATCTGCCATATGACGTATATCAAATTCGATGCGTCAGGCACAAGCCAGGTATAGGCAAAGACGCGTCTTGAAGATGGCCGGCTAATGAATGGCCACCTGGACACCGAGGCGGGAACGTGACATCCATTAAACGTCACCCGATCGAAACTCACGTGATATGAGCGGATATCCAGAGGTATGCACGAGGATAGGTCTCAGTTTCAGATGGCAGTAGAAACCGTGAACGCTCTGAAAGGCCAGAATTTCGGAGGGGTAGGAAAAGGCAACCGTGGATGGCACGCGCTGTTGGGTGACGTTTACAGTACCGGATATGAAGTTATTCCGGCGCTAAGCTATCGATAAGACTCACTCCTTTTCGCGCAATGCCTCTGCACACGTCTCGATCGAAGAGGCCTTAAGAGAATCGCCGCATGTTGTGACTCAACAAATCGGATACGTGTTCCTATGCGAAGTGCTGCGCCGCATATTCGCGTTATTCTGCACCCCATTTCGGACACTTGACTCACAATGTTCATAGGCGCCTATTTGGAAGGTTTGCGATCAAGCACCAGAGACACCGTTGCGAGCCCGTCGCTTCGGCTGAGCTCCACTTGAATGACACCGTGACTTGCACAAGGCGACAGCGTGAACTTCCAGATCGTCGATAGTATCCTGCTGACCCGAAGAAATTGCAGGCGCAGCACGTAGCGAGAATGTACTCTGCGGCGACAATATGAGGTTTACTCGTATCTTTCCCGACACGAGCATTCACGCTTGTCAAGTGCCATCCTTCGTTTTTCAAAGGCAGGTGATACCGATTCCGCCACTATCAGCAACGTCGACGCCACAGCCTCCTTATACAAGATCACGGATTCCGACATGCTAAAGTTTAATGCTTTCTCGGCTGACATAGACAACACAAAGCGAACGGAGGATATGGAAAGTACCGTGTGAGCCGGGAGTGACAGCCTGACTATGCTTTCACGAATGCATTATGGCCGTAAACCGAAGCTCCATCCCTCATCATGACTGCGGGATTGCGGATTCCTCCCTTCGTGCGCACGGGGAGAAGGTGTTTTGTGTTTATCGATGATGCTGTCTTGAATCCAAAGGGATTCTATTTTCCAACCTGGAAGACGGCAGGGAAGCGCACTAGCCTGAGAGACTGGTTCAGATCACTCTTCGATCCCAGGTAGGCGACGTGGCACATTTGAAATGTGCCTACGGGTTCGTACAGCTTCTGGTAAGAATCTTTATACGTGCATGTCCAATGGCAGGTCCTGCTGTAACCTTTGCTATTTCTCCTTGTTGAGCGACTACAATGTACTCATCGTCTACCCCTCATGCGACTCCGACCACCATCAGCAAAGCCCTGAACAGTGGTTCAGTAATCCAGCATCTTGGCCGTAACAGGACCTAGAAGCTCGGAAACGATCATCGCGGAATACGATATCAAGAGGGACCGAGTCCAAAGTCAATACATATGTATCAGCGCATGTGTGTTCTTTGTATGACGCTGGTCCCAATCCGGCTGCGGCAAGTGCAGCCAAATGCTAGTCCCCGTTCCATATGAAGCTGCGTTTACAGGCCGCCGCGATGGTATCTCCCGACATGACATGAAGATATGATTCAGCTATTCTGAGGACGTGTACAATTTCGGGACATCGGGGTATCGTTGCACGGTGGTTGCTTTCCATGCATGGGCTAGCTTAGCCCCACAAATGACGTCATCATGGTTGTTCCAAGCTACACGTCCCAAGCACTCCTGGCCTTCTGAAGTAGCGGCAACAAAACTGTCACAGGAGTTGAATTAATGAGCTGGAATAGAACATATTTCAGCTTTGTTAGTGAATCCAATTCTCACCTAGCCCAGAGGTGATGGAAATGAAGCCACGCGAGCATAGATTGGTCATGAAGGGTGGGGAAACAAGAGGTTCGTTCCATTCCTAGTACCTGCACAAATGGCTAAGCTATTTTTTCATACTACCGCTCCCTCTCCAAGCTCATCTAAGCTCATGAATCAGGAATCGCCGCAATAGCCTCCACCTCGATGAGGAAGTCTCCAGGTAGCTTGCCAACCTCAACAGCAGTACGCGCAGGCTTGGGAGTGGGCAGCATGGCAGCATAAACTTCGTTCATGGCGGAGTAGTCGGACATGTTGGCGAGGAAGACGGTAGTTTTCATCACGTAATCCCACGATGTGCCTGCTTCTTCAAGTACGGCAGCGATGTTCTTGATGACTTGGGCCTAGAGTTTTGTGAGAAAGACGATGAGCAACGAGCGGGAGCCGAGGGTACGTACTGTTTGCGCTTCGATGCCGCCTGCTACAATTGATCCATTCAAGGACGGTACCGTTCCGGAGGTGTAGACTATGCCCTTGGATGTCCACGCACCGCTTGCTGATAGTGCATTAGTATTTGTAGAGGTTGCGAAAGATGGTTGACGTACATAGAATAGGACCTTGAGTACCAAGATAGGTCACAACAGGCTGCTCGGCGTATTTGGGCGAAGGAGTGGCAATTGTTGCGCCAGCGACCACCAAAAACGTAGTAAGGATAGATGTAAAAGTGACCATGATTGTATTCTATCAATAAATTGAGTTCTATTTCAGTAGATGCAAAGGTTACTGTGGAGGTCGTTGGGGAGATGTTTTCACAGACGTTGTATTACACTATGATCTTATACGATTTGGCCTGGTTGTTGCTCCAGTGCTCGCTGAACCTTGAGCATTCGGTCAGAACCAAACGTCCGCATCGAACCGAATGCCATGACTTCCAAGAGCTGCGAGGTCCCGTATATCGGGTAAAAGCTTCTTGCCAATGCTGCTGAGAAATGCAGTCCGTATTGACGGATCACAGCTACAGCCGAGACCGTCCTCTTGCAAGCGATAGATTCCATCTCATTCGTGACTATTCACGGTTTGCCGCCGGCCCCAAGGCGTCGGAAATCTCGCCTGGGAAGATATGGGTTTCGCTGCAGTTCAATTGGCGGGGCCATGCAAACAATCGGATTACCTTTCGTGGGGGACGTGAAAAATGGATGATATCTAGAAGGTGTCTAAGTAGGAAGGAGGATACTATTCGCTGTAACGTGGAGTAGGGCGTGCTGAGCGATGACGAGAAGGACCGTTGACAATGCATCGTGCCTGGGCGCCAAGAGCTCTTGTGTACTTGCAGGGCGTGTAACACGTGTGCTGGGGACCGGTTGTTCATTATAACGTAAGTCGAGATAAAGGTTGCTGGAGTTGAGATAAGGACCCGGCTGTGGCCCACTCGTGATGCGTTATCGATATAGCGGGGCTCCACCTGTGGATGATCGTGGCTTGCCGTTCGGCTTCTTATTCGCAGCCGAAGGATGCAACTCCATGCCAAATTCTCGATCGCATAAGCCTCGCCGCGCGCTCATTTAGCACCGCTTCCGCTAAGACCTACCCTGTTGCAGTTTGTAGGTTTTCGGAAAAGTCTGGCTTGCAGATGCCATGCGCCCCACTTGTAACGTCTGACGTCCGCATGCTATCAGACTTCTGGACATAGTCGGGCATACTCGAAATCGCAAATGTGCTTTCGAGCCCAAGTGGTCCTGAATTATATGCAAAGAGTGTGCATTCTCAAGTACCCTGCTGTCGTGCGAAGAGCGCAATCTGACCATGTATCGTAGTCAATAGCCATACAATGACTTGTTGTAGCATAGTGAAGTTGTATGGGCACATTGTAACGTGCCTACCCGCCTGTCCAACATGCATCAGACGTCTCCGTCGGAACATATCCGACAGCGGTTCTTGTTATCTCTCGGAAAGTCAAGGAATACTCAACCCGAAGTGCCGATCACTTCTGCACGTCGCATCTCCACACTACCGCTTGTGATACATTGCGCTACTGCACCTCGCTTTGTGAACATGTTGCTGGTCAACTGTAAAGGGAATCATAACGCATTGTGAACCCCATCCTGCAAGTGGACATGTCAAAAGAGGCGTACCACGACGCCTTATTGTCCTTATCTCGGCTGGACATGTCAATGTCTTTTGCCGTTGGAGATACGATGGGCAACCACGACGACTTTTTCCGCTGGCCGCAGGCGCACCCTAAGATGATAAGACTTTTTTTTGAAAACGCAAACGTAAATCCTGTGTAATGCTGGAAAGAGCCATACGCCGCAGTATCTAAGAGGTAAAGTATTTGAGGGAACGGTGACCCTCCTGACTTGGGGTATCTCTCACTAGCATACTATCTCTTTTCAAAGCCAAGATGAGGGGTCTTCTCACTGCCTCTTCGGCAGCCTTGTCCTTGGTAGGCGGCGCCGTCTCCAGCCCGGTCAGCCCTCGTTCAGACCTTCTTGTCTTCAAGCCTCTAGAGGTCAAGTCAGACTCGGTACACAATATCCATGTCAACTTCAACGACGATGATTTTGAGGGCGAAGTTCGCCTAGTGTACGGTGAATGTGGAATGAAAAGCCACAGCGAGAGGCACCACGATGTTGCCTCACACTACATCAAGCGATCATCTCGACCCGAACGTTTCGTCTGGATTGTACCTGAAGATGCTGTCAATGGCGGCTGTCTTCACGCATATTCAGGATCTGGTCTTGTTGGACGGTCGGCAAGAGTCCGTGTAACGCACCAACCGAAGAAGAGGGAAGAGATCGCCGACGTTGCTGATACTATGGGCCCTTGGTTCGATGGTGTGGCTTACATGAAGGCGAAGCAGAACAACGCGTCCTACGTCGCCGTGGAGAAGAGCAAGCGAATTGCCATCATTGGAGGAGGCATGTCGGGGCTGATGACTAGTCATCTGCTTGACTCGGTAGGCATCCACGACTGGCATATAATCGAATCTTCCCAACGCATTGGAGGTCGCATACGAACAAAGTACCTCGCCGATAGCACACCCGACCAGTACCAGTATCAAGAGATGGGTCCCATGCGCTTTCCAGTGTCGATTCATTACCCAGACACGAACGAAACGATTGCTATCCAGGATCACAAGATGGTCTTCCAATTAGGAGATGTGCTGACGCAGATGAACGGCGGACCCGACAGTGATCTTGCGGTCAACTTCATTCCTTGGATCCAATCAAGCCCGAACATGCCGGGCGACTCGAATGGCTACCGCCTTCCGAATGGACGTATCCCCAGCGCCACGCAGATTCGGACCAATGAGACTGCGTACACATTACCGGAAGTTCCGGGCCCTAGCAAGGAGGCCGTGGAGCATGCTACCGAGGAACTCGAGGAATTCCAGGGGACCACCCGGCAAGTTATACGTGAGATGGCCACGAATGTCTACAAAGCCCACAAGAACGCCGTTGAGAAGGGCCTTTTCCATTTTTCTGAGGCTGCATACCTCAGGTACGCCCTCAACCAGAGCGCCAATATAGTCGACTACATTGCCGGCGACTCTGACTCGGCAATGTGGGATTATGATACCGGATACTTCTCCGCGACAACATGGCGAACGATTGACAAAGGTCTAGAGTCGCTGCCGCGTGCTTTCTACCCTCATGTCCAGGATCGTTTGACTCTTGGCCGCAAGATTACTGGACTAAAGTACGACGAAAGCACCGAGAAAGTCTCCGTTGAGTGGCGCCAGGACCCGTTTGCAATGGAACCTGAGAGTGAAGAGTATGACTACGCCGTGGTTGCCGTGCCTTTCTCGAAGGTCAGAATCTGGGATCTGCCAAAATATTCCTCGCTCTTGTCCCGCGCTATTAGCGAGATGAACTACCAGCAGTCGTGCAAAGTTTCTCTACGCTACAAAACACGTTTCTGGGAGAAGCTGTCACCGCCAATCATCGGTGGCTGTGGCTCTGTTGATATCGCTGGCATTGGTAGCGTCTGTTACCCGTCCTATGAAATTAACTCTACCGGCCCGGGCGTGATCCTAGGTTCGTACATCTCAGGTACACTCGCACGGTCTGTAGGTGCACTCAGCGAAGAGGACCATGTCGCCATGGTACAACGCGCCATGGTCGAAATCCACGGCGACGTAGCAGACAAAGAATTCACTGGCGCATACAACCGCCAGTGCTGGGAGTTTGATGAGCACCAGGCTGGTGCTTGGGCTGCGCCTACTGTCGGTCAGCAAGACTTGTTCCTGCCTGCCTACTACAACACCGAGTTCAAGTCCATCTTCATCGGTGAGCACACGAGCTACACACACGCCTGGATCTTCTCGGCGCTCGACTCAGCTGTGCGCGGGACGTCTCAACTGCTGTTGGATATGGGCTTGGTGGACGAGGCAAAGCAAATTGTTGATACCTGGATGGGACGATGGATCTCCATATAGACGGCTTTCCTCAGCGGGAGTAGAATAGTCGAAAATTTGAAGAGAACGAACAATGTAATTATGATTGAGCTTTTGATTGAGCATATGACGATATACTGTTGAGAACGAAGGAATGAGTTGCAACGATGGCGATCAAGAAACTACGATGAAGGGATGATGGGGTGCGAAGGCCCGGGAATGACGCCACGACTAGCGCTTTCCGGCCGCATCTTCGCACTTCAGCCTGCCGCAAACCTCCCGTTATTGTCGCACAAGACCAGAATCTATCCCAAGATCACGCTCAGCCGCGAATGTCTTGACACGACGCCTTTTGCACAAAATGGCTCTTATTTCCCTCGTGTTGATGTCATCTTCCAAAGCGCCACCCTTCAGCCCGTCGCGAATTCCGCCGTTTGGTACGAACGCGAGCCCTCATCAAACTCGTCGTTCCAGGCCGGCAGACTGATCTTTGGTGCAATGGCGAAATGATCATCGATAGCCGTACAAGGAGCGTCATTGTATGGTTGGTGGTATACTAGCTGCTTATATGCATGCCCTCGCTGTCGCACGTCTCACGAAACAGCACCAGGTGGAAGTTTTGGCTGCTTGGCTCAGGCTTGTCTGTATCACTTCAGGCT
This sequence comes from Stemphylium lycopersici, assembly GCA_003268315.1. Taxonomy (NCBI): domain Eukaryota; kingdom Fungi; phylum Ascomycota; class Dothideomycetes; order Pleosporales; family Pleosporaceae; genus Stemphylium; species Stemphylium lycopersici. Next base: position 124,711 of record QGDG01000031.1, read on the forward strand.
ATCATAATAGAGATGTTTTTAAAACATTAGCGGAGATGAAGGAAACAAGGCTACGAGATAGTCTTGATGGGAATCATTGCATTTACCAACCTGCGAACTTGAAACCGTAATTTTGGATGAGGCCCGCAAGCCTGTCAGCGAGAAATATCGCTTCATTTTTGTATTGGTATTCATGCTTGAGATCGCGGAGGAGAGGCCCGAGGACATAGGATATGAGACGTGGGCAAAGACGATCATCGAGATTCGTTCAAAATGTACCATCATAGGACTACTGTAGCTCGTACCTGATTTCATACAGTCTTGCTGCACAGAAAATGTTCACTTGGCAGCATAGCTGTGTGCCATCAGTCGTCGGGATTTAAGCAAGATCCATGTCCTTTTTACAGTACGGCGTAAGTACGAACGATGCAATAGGGGAACTAAACCGTTAGTAGGTAGCTGGAAGGAACTTGACGAGACAGGAGATTGAGATTCATTCCGGAAAGCTCACATTACATGAATCACCAAGTGGCTTTGCCACACACAACGATGCGCCGTGATAATTTTACTCAAATTCTCTTTTCGCCCGCATGTAGCGTTTCGAACCCTATCATAACAACACTATTGCGTCGACCGATGGAACCAGATCATCTACGACACGATAGGCTTATCCAATCAAAAATAAATGTCTTCATGCTGCGATTCTTTCTCTGTTAACAGTTAGTTTCCATTGCAACGCGCACAAAGTACCAACAGCAACATAACCCTGGATCTTGTCCATCTAGCCACTTTCAATAAGCTCAGACGTGAGGGCCTCAAATGCCTCACTCCATATCGGCATGACAAACTCCGCGGTCCAGGCATTGCGTGTCTCGACATAGTTGTGTCAGCCGCTATAGAATGCAAAGATAGTCCTGCTATGTAGCTTTAGCAAAAAGACGTGTCCCAGATCTCCGAGCCATTTTACCTGGGACTCGATGAGTGCCGAAGTGTAGTTTTCAAGTCCTCTATAGTGGTGTTTCTCGGGGCCAAAATCCCTTCTCACCATTGCGCTATTGACCCAGGAGACAGTAATTCTATTCATAAGCTCATGCACGGACTGTTCAAGCCCCTTACATCTTCCTTGAATAGAACCTCAAGCCAGTAGATGCCAGCATGGAACTGGAAGTTACACATAGCTTAACAGTGTCGTACCAGCTCGTACTGTGTCACCGTATCGATCTAGTCTCCGCTTTCAAGGAAATCGGCTGCGCCAAGTTGGAACTCTGGCTATGCGCTACTTGAAGGACGGTAGCCTTCGTAGACTAGTTCGGCGGGATCGTCTGGGAAGAGTTCATACGCCTGTTCTCGAAGCTCGAGAGGCAGCTTTTACTGCATTCTTTGACATAGCTCATGATATGATGGAGTAATGAAAGATTCAATGTATCGATTTACCTGGTCGCAGAGATAGTCTGCTGAAGTCTTGAGGGAATCGTTCAAGTCTCTGTGCTGACCTTCGAGTCCTAGCTCCGTGTCGATTTGCTCGCATTCTGGAGAGGGAGGTAACAGAGGCTTCATCACGTGATCAATAAGTGTGATCCGCCGCTGAGCACTTGCACGCTGTCAGCCACATGGAGAGCCCGTTCTGTGCGCGCTTACTTGTAAATACATTCGAGATCCATCAGGTCTTTGGTGCTTATGTCTGATGCGAGAAAGGCCATAGTCGCGCAAGTATACGCATCTGGCCTGGTGGCGTTCTCGAACTGTGGGGTGACGAGGTGCAAGCTTCGGGGTTCCTTGGCGTTGATACCAGTCACGTGATAGCGCATGGAAGTATTTTCCCTCCAAGCTCGCATCTGTGAATCAACACGTCTAAAGGACAACTTCCGCAAACAAAACAGTATTCGTGTGTACATAAGACTCATCGAATGCATACCGAGATTGAATCATACACGCGTTCTCCCTAGCCCCAGTCCGACCTGAGCCCACCTTTGTCCCAGATACTTCTCGAAAGTGTCTGAGTAGCCCGCAGTCAATAAATGTGTGGACTATTGCCGCTTGCTATTTGACCTCGAACATATGTAATTGAACGCTTACCCACGAACTCAGTCACAGACGCCCCAACTCGTCGATCAATGCCCCCCATTCGGTATGGAGACCTCCACATCTGCAAGCCGGAGTCGTAGTCGCTGTCGCGCATTCGTATACAATCCGGCAACGCCAAACGCCAGTCGCAAAGCCATTGAGGTGACTTCCAATCCCATTGTGTCAGCGATATCGGTGTACCGGCGTCTAGAGCGTGAACTGCGGCCAATTTTCCGTCGGCTCAGTATCCGAAAGTGGCCTATTAGGTGACTCAGGCCGTCTGTGTATAAGGAGAGCCATCCATCTACGCCATTAGACACAGTTCTCATCACATTCAAAGAAATGGATAGGCAAGTCTTTCAATGGGAGCGTGCGATCGGCACTAAAACCTACCTCGTCTCTACCGACCGGTCCCTCCTCTCGCATGCCTTCGTACAAGAGGCCTTCGCCACGGAGGCGATGTTTTGGGCGAAACCTCTATCCTCGACAGGCCTATCCACGATGCTTGATAACAGCCTCACTTTCGGTCTCTACCACATCTCGAACGAGATCAAAACGCCTGTGGGAATGGCACGCATGATAACCGACTACTCGACGCTTGCATACCTCACCGACGTCTACATCGCTCCGGAACACCAAGGCCAAGGCGTTGGCAAGTGGCTCATTGCCTGTTGTCGCGAGATTTGCATTAATATTCCCTACCTTCGGTTCATGATTCTTTTGACTGGTAGCGAGCAGGCCCAGGCATTGTACAGGAGGGAGTTGGGGATGGCGAAGTTGGATGGTGTGGAGGTGGAGGGGTTAACCTGCATGGGCGCCCGCAAAACGGGGCTCGCTGAAGCAGCGGGCGCTCCGCTCTCATTGTGATGCGGGATATTCCGCCTCCTATGCGTGTATTCAGATGCCCACAATAATGCATGGTCGACTATCTCCAACGATCGGAGGCTACAGTGTGAAAACGTGGTCTGACGGTTGGATTTTGAATCATGACAACGGCTGCTGCTCTATTGGGCTTAGTCCAGGGCCCATGCTGCATGCAAATCAGACATCTAGCGCGAATCTCGCCATCCGTTTTTCTTTATCACCACAGACTAACCACTACCAGGGCCTGGTTCGCGCTCTCGGCCTTGTCGCATCTTCCGAGTATGCGTAAGAGAACCAAATCCTGTAGGAAAGCTGTGATGCAATGTATGATCATCACCGAGGCGGCCGTAGCTCCTCTGGTTTCTAATCAAGCGGTTGTGTCGCATCGCGTTGCCTTTGGAGCAGTGTATTACGCCTACTAACTCAGACCAAACCTCCGAGGCTGCCCGACCCGGACTAACCTAGATCGTAGATGTGTAGACCTGTCGCATAGATCGCCCGACCGTGTTGATATACGGCAGCCGTCGACCCTGCGTCTGTCTACCAGCTCTGTCGATCCCACCCAACTCACGACACAATGGCAGAAATATTCGAGACTACCCCACCACACACATCCTCTCCCTCGCCCGTGTCATTGAAGCGCAAGCGCGCAGGCTCCGACTCGCAACCACTTACCCCGCCATTAACCGCGAATGACTCGGAGGGAACGCGTCTTCTTTCACGCGCCGTTCATGTCCTCTCTACCGCCGCAACAGCGCTATCACAAGTCACATTCCTATACCAGTCCGACCCAGTAGCCCGCGATGGTCTGCTCCGGGCAGTTGAAGTCATTACAAAGAACAGTGAGGCAGGAGGCAAGCTCATAGTATGCGGCGTCGGGAAAAGTGGGCTTGTAGGGCGCAAGATAGTCGCGACTATGAAGAGTCTCGGCATCGCGAGCTCATTTATGCACGCGGCCGAAGCGCTGCATGGGGATCTCGGCGACATCAGGAAGGTGAGCTGAGATGCCAAAGTCTATTCTGCAAACTTGTTTTGACGTGCCATAGAATGATGCCCTCATGTTCATATCCTACTCTGGAAAGACAGCAGAGCTCATGGCTCTACTTGAACATGTTCCCTCTCACACCCCCATCCTCGCCATCACATCGCACACCAAACCCTCCGAATGTCCTGTTCTCGAAGGACGACCGCACACAATACTGCTACCCGCACCAATACATGAGTTGGAAGAAGTGTCGTTTGGGGTCTGTGCCCCGACAACAAGCACAACAGTGACTATAGCGGTAGGGGACATGTTGGCCCTTACCGTTGCGGAAGCTCTGCATCAAGAGGAGACCAAATCTATTTTCAAACGCAATCACCCGGGCGGTGCGATTGGTGCAAAGAGTAGGCGAATAGAGGAAGAAGTTGATACCCAGGCCAAGGAGTGTGCCGGATTGGTGACGCCTCCAGCGTCATGACAGTGTTCAAGAGATTTTGGCAATGCAAATGCTAAGTAGAGGATCGAGAAGTCACATACGTTACATGCACGGACAACTGAGGGCCACACGTGACGTCTTCATCCGACAGATGTTCACGAGCATCTATCCAATGATTAAGACATATTGGACATGTCTGGAATCTCAATAACCATACCGCATAGTTCTCATCGGCTTCAAACTACGTGTTGTAGGCGTTTCAAGATGTTCTCATATTGGATGGTCGGCCAAAGCACGTGGCATGGAACAAGGCACTTGGACAGCTCCTGCCGTACCTGGGCAATACCTCTTGGCTGAGCACCTGCAGCTGGACGTTCTTTCGCTCTCTCTCACACCTTGCAGATGTTTCTCACACATCCTTCCATTCGTCATCATCCTGCATGTCGCGCCTGAATTGGATGACGTACTATTGCGGAACAGCCTCGCTACGCGTAGTACGATGAGGGGTTACTTTTCACCCCTTCCACCTCTCACCCCAAGGCTGGTCAGCTGTTCACACCACACCCAAAATACCGAAAAAGTCCAACTACTATTCAGCGACTTTGGAGGCACTAGCAGCTCTAGGCTTGGTAGTCAACATCGTGCAGTTTGTTGATCTTGGCGGCAGAATTATCAGGTCTGCAAAAGGGATACAAGCTTCAGCTGACGGTACCACTAGAGAGATGAAAAGCCTCCAGGAAATCACTGCAGAGATACAAGACCTGAGTGTAAGACTCGATCCGCACAAAACCAAGCTCTACAGCGACGACGAGCGAGCTAGCAGAAAAGGTGTTGGGCCTCTTGAAAGGAATGCAGCAACTGACCCCAAATCTTCGCGCAAAGTCATAAGAGCGACGACCAAAAGCACAGCTTCAGGTTATAGGGAATTTGACTAGGCCCAATCATGATGCTTTGCAAGCACTGCCAAAATAGATCGAGCAGATCCGCCGTGACGCCCGTCTCGATTTGCTCAGCAATGAAGCTCAAGCGCAGATTCGATCCTTGCTAGGGTTGACAGAGACTGCAAAAGGCGCCCTGGTGCGTCGTATCATTCTCAAATCTCTCACTTACGAGACCATGAGCACACGGCATAACAAGATCGACAAGGCGCATTTCCAGACGTTCCGCTAGATAGTGGAAGAGAACGCGGCGGTTGATGAGCAGACTGCAGCCTGCAACGCTCGTCAATCCTGTCTGTCGTGGCTGGGAAATGATGAGGGTATTTTTCATATTGCTGGCAGACTTGGGTCAGGAAAATCGACACGTATGAAAATTCTATGGCAGTATGCAAACACCCATTCCTAGGTGCCTAAATTGGCCAATTGGTGTACTGTTGAACTGGCATGTATGTTGAAGCTAACACACCTCAGGGGTCTTGAAGTTAGTTTTCGTAAGTCATTTCTTCTGGCTATGCGGTGTATACCAGTGCAAATATCTTTCGAAGACATGATGCGAGCTCTTCTCCACTACATACTCGAAACCTGTCCAAAATTGGCCCCGTTGGCCATCCCGCAAATCTGGATGCAACTGCGGGCGAAATCGTCCCCAAACCTGGACACTGTCGCTCAACGTTGACAAGCTGGTAGACTCGGAAACTTTGCTTGGCGCATTTGAAAGGTTAGCAAGAGACGAGGCTACTCGGGCAATCCATTCTCAAGGCCATGGAAGAAGGAAAGGCGAGTCATCGCACTCGGGAAGGGAGGAGAAAGGGGGGACCCTAGATTGTTGCATCATACGAGTCTCAAAGAGGTGATCGCGATGGAAAGAATTGTTCTAATGCCAGCGTCGTTCGGGGAGCGGAGTATATCACGGATTCCATATTGTCGCGCTACATTTATCTCATATTTCTATGCTTTAAATCCTGGAATGTTTAGTTGTTAGCTAGCGCTTTTTTTGTTGCAACATGTCATACTCGCCCTACTTAGTTCGTACTCATATTCACAAGGCCTTTCCCATGCAATCTTACTGACCACACATAGGGTTCATCATACCTCTCGTGTATGGACCATCACACAGATGTTCTACACAATCGAATCGTGACGTGCGCGTGGACTGGAGCGTGGATTGGCGGAGACATGACACTTGCACGCACAGACACGCATTGAAGCAAAGTTAGATGGCACCCAGAGCTTTCTGATGGAAAAGAGAACGCAATTTCAGCGTTGGAGTTGCGATTTGGCCAGACAGGTTGGGATGCAGCGCGTGGCTTCCAACACAGTAGCAGCGCACGCCAGCAATTACTATGATGATACCATGACGCAAATATGGGAGATAGAATCGCGCTCGTGTGCCACTTAGCCCTTCATCACAATATGAGGCACGCAAGTCGATGTCACACACCTGGGCGTTCAGCCAACACAGTCCTCACACTAGTCCATCGTATCTTTCACATACCCGCGCACATTATCATCAAAAGATTCACATACCTAGCCCCCCTTCCTCCTCAAGCATACAAATACTGATCTACACTCACCGTCTCTCCTTCCTCCTATCACACCCCCGTAAAGTCGCCCCCAAAACATTCCACTGCGTGGAACTGGCTCCATCTACTTTATTACACATGCAATCATCCTCAAGGTCATCGTGCAGGTTAGGTTCTTTCTAGGGATGAGAAGGTTGCGCGGTGGGTCTTGCGGATTTGCAGGCCTTTGAGGCACAGCCAGGCGGCGTCTCACGACATCCTTCGCTTGCGCGCGCAGTGGGCGTCAGCGCATTTGATCGGGCCTAGCACTCATCTGCATGCGTGCTCAAGTGCTTGGAGGAAGACACATGTGACGAGGGGCTATGGCGCGAGTTGTTCGTGACGATGCCGGTTACGCCTAAACCACATTCCCACGTTACACGTCCAACCAAGCCATACAGGAGCTTCGCGACGACGGAACCCTCATGTCACCAAATCGGGACATGGTCGACCACGCAGACGGCGATGGTGTAGATGACGGGCAGCACTCATGACGCAATCGGCGAACGTCCGAGCTCCCCGAATGGTGGCGCGGAAGCTCTCCGCCACCCCTCAGCATCATCTCTCAGCGCGGGCGCATCAGCAAGACTTTCTTCCAATCCGCCAACAAACCGCACCTGCACACGTCTTCCCTTTCCACATGCGCTTCCCCTCTTTCCCCAACTTCGTACGCGCTTTCCACACGCTCACAAATACGACATCCGCTTTCGTCCGGTCGAACCCAAGTAGCATCGGCCGCACCATCCACAGCACCCCCCAGCGCGCTGTGATTTACCGTTCGATGCCCAATATCCCATTTCTGGGTGCGCTTTTTGGATCTTCAAGCAGTATGGCGGATAACACGAATTATCCGGTGCAGAAGCCCGAGGGAGAGTGGCAGGCGCAGCTTTCGCCTGGTGAGTTCTCCCCGCATTCTTTCTATATATCGCGATACGACTTGAGCATGCAATGCGCCACCGATGCCTCCGTCAGATGTCCGGAATGAATCCTACTGCTGGCAAAAATACAGCGCGCATACCCATCCTCGTATCAATCTAGTCTGTGATAGACGTAGCAGCAGCAGCATCAGCAGCGATACTAACAAAAGCTCTTAGAGCAATTCCGCATACTCCGCAAAAAGGGCACCGAGCCCCCCGGTTCCGGCACTTACGACAAGCATTACCCTGACGCCGGCGTCTACACCTGCGGCGGCTGCGATGCGCCTCTCTATAAAGCAAACCACAAGTTCGACTCCGGCTGCGGATGGCCTGCGTTTTGGGACGCCGTACCCGGTGCTGTTGGACAGAAGCCTGACCCTGGCTTGGGCATGATGCGCACTGAGATTGTGTGTAACAACTGCGGCGGTCATTTGGGACATATTTTCAAGGGAGAGCGGTTTGGAAATCCAAAGGACGAGAGACATTGTGTGAACAGTGTCAGTATTAACTTTAGCCCTGAGGATAAGAGCTGAAGCCAGAAGAATGGGGAAGGGAGGCCGAAGATTTAGAATGGGCGTGTGTACGAAGTATGAAGTATGAAGAAATGAGACAGAATGTTTTATCGGCACCGGCATGATCTTGCTTTGGACCTTTGGACCTCGTCACTGCTATGGAAGAGGTGAGAGAGTCATCACTTGATACCTTTCTTCTCTGTTTGGTCTTTCCAATTCCTTCATGGCTTGTGTAAACTTTTTCGTTCTTTCCGTCAGCTCATCCGAACATCTCACGATCTCTCTGTGCATGCAGCATTAGCGTCCAATGCTGGTTTTCGGTTCCACATCTCTCTCTCTTCATCATTGTTCTTTTTTCTTACCGTTAGCTTCACCTTTACTATCTGATATGCGTCTGACTACAAGTAGGGCAATACTCGCTCACCATGAAGATGCTGTTTACTACTTTACCTTTTCGTTGTGCGGTCTAGACCCAATGCCAAAGCGCCATGCGCCACCCAAGGCAGGGTCACCTGCGATATCTCAGGCAACAGTCTGGCAATGCTTTTTGACCGCCTGGCCGCAAGTCCACCGCTCATCACGTGGAGACCTCACCTCAGGGGCACCGCGAAGAGTCTCTTGTGGATATAAACCTCCTCTCCCCACACTAACTCTTCTCCTTACACCCAACTTACTCTTGTACTCCAGCGCTCTGCAACGGCGACAGGATTGGCCGATAAGATTAAACCCCACTACCACGACGACTTGATCACTATGGCCACCATTCCCGATCCAATCTCTCCCAACGCGACAAACCCCTCTTTGTGCGGCGTCTGTCCAAATCTCTCTACCATCACCTGCACTGGCTGCGATAACATGAAGTACTGTTCTGCCGCCTGTCAGCAACGCGATTCGGCTCAGCACAGTACTCTTTGCAGCACTTTCAAGGATTTCCAGCAGCACCCCAGCCCTAACCACTTCCGCTCCATCTACTTCCCCGTCGACGAGTCGTGTCCTCGCTTTATCTGGCTTCGCACACTTGGAAGTCGTAGCTTTCACGTTGTAGACATCGATGATCTTTCTCAGTATGTGCCTGGACAGTCATATGGCGGGATCATGACATCCACTCACCACGGAATCAAACCAGAGCGCGAATACACCAGCTTGATGGTAGTCGAGTATGATCAGAACATGTTCGACAATTGTCAGCCAGTCAACAATTGCCTTCTCGATCTCATTGGACCAGTAGCCCAGCGCTGGCGGGGTGGTATCATTCGGGTGGTTCCCGAGATTCATGATCATGCTCGATGAGCTGGGAACCAAAGCCGGATGGTCATCTTTAATCTATGAAACACGATTCATTACATCAAAAGATCAAAACCTTTCCTATTGAGTCCATACTGAACGAGTGCTGCTGACATAAGTCACCGGGTATTACCCCGCCAAGTGCCGACGCTACATTTATAGTCCGACGCACCTGCAAGCGACTTCCACCGGCAAACCTCTTCTCGCCAATGAAATGGCAACACCAATAATCTCAGCTGCACGCCTTCATGCGCGGCCGAAAAACCAGACGTGTGATAGCGTATTGGAAATGACTTTTCCCATGGCTTCCTTGACTTCTTCCTTTTCGAACGACAGGTCGTGCCTACCACTGTTCTCACACTTGCCAAGCTGATGACATCAAATTTTGGAATCCGAGATGAGGCATCGACTTCAAAGCCTTACTCCAACCAGGGAACTACTCACACAACACTTTCAGCGAGCCCCGCTGAGCGCGACCCAGAATCCAATACAGATGCTACCCATTTTGTAGCAGACGACAAGTACTCGACGTCATCATCGAACAGCGCCGATGATGAGGAAGGAATCACACATGGAAAAAGCCGACGAAGGTCACGCGACCTCTTTATCAACACCGAAGGCGGTGGTGCCGATACAGCGCTCCCTCCTACCGATGAAACAGAACAGACTGAGGTTGCGAACAAGCCTGTGTCATGGAGCTCACTTCCGAGAAAAGACCAACTTCTGGTGTTGGCTCTGGCTCGCCTATCCGAGCCCTTGACACAGACATCTTTAGGCTCGTATCTATACTACCAACTCCAATCGTTCGACCCCTCATTATCAGAGGCAACCATCTCGTACCAGGCCGGTATCATCGGTGCAACCTTTCCGGCTACACAGTTCGTGACTGCTATGCTATGGGGCCGCTTTTCTGACTCAGAATATGGAGGTCGCAAAAGGACAATCTACCTTGGCCTGGTTGGTACGATGTTGAGCACCATTGGCTTTGGCTTCTCGAATAGCTTCGCGATGGCCGTGTTCTTCCGCTGTCTAGGAGGAGTACTGAATGGAAACATTGGAGTGATGAGGACGATGATAAGCGAGATTATCAAAGAGAAAAAGTACCAGAGCAGGGCTTTCTTGGTTCTGCCAATGACCTTCAATATCGGGGTGTTGATTGGGCCCATTCTGGGTAAGCCGGCTGCAAGATTCACATTCCGCATACATAGCTAATAGTTTGCAGGCGGCCTACTCGCGGACCCCATCGCTAGCTATCCGTCTCTGTTCGGACCAAACTCAACATTTGGGGGGAGGGAAGGAGTCCGATGGATGAAGCGATATCCCTATGCGCTACCCAACCTCACAAGTGCTGCGTTTCTGTGCTTATCGTCATTAGCAGTTCTCTTCTTCCTTGAGGAGACGACAGAGCTATGCAAACATCGAACTGATCTTGGTCTTCGTGCAGGTCGCTGGATACGTCGCAAGATACTCCGCCAAAACCTTGTTCCCGAAGGAGGATACAAGGCTGTACCCGTTGATGACCTAGAGCTGCAGCAGACGCCAACATCAGCCCATCCGCGCGATACAGCCGAGTATGACAGGCCAAACAGGCTACTTCGACAGCAATTGCCGTTTCGGCGGATTTGGACGTGGAATCTGATCGCAACCCTATGTGCCCACGGCGTCCTCTCCATGCACGTTGGTACTTTCAATGGACTATGGACTCTTCAGCTCTCAACGCCCCGGTTCGATCCATCTCACTCGTATCCACCCGAATTCAAGCCACATGGGCTCTTCTTCACAGGCGGTCTAGCCATGCCACCTGCTCGCATTGGCATCTCGCTTGCTATCATTGGTGTCATCGGTTTGCCTTTGCAATTGTTCGTCTATCCCAAGCTTTCGCATCGTCTCGGAATTGCAAAGTGTTATCGCGTCTTTCTGGCGTTGTTCCCGCTCATGTATACGATTGCTCCCTTCCTTACCCTAGTACCAAGCTGGACGGCGCCACCGAATGGTGTGACAGGGCCCTGGATATGGATCGCCATGACCTGCGCGCTGTCTATACAAGTTCTTGCTCGTACCTTCGCACTACCCTGTACCGCCATCTTGATCAACAACGCGAGCCCGCACCCATCTGTGTTAGGTACGGTTCATGGCATCGGGCAGTCAGTGTCTAGTTTTATGAGGACCTTGGGGCCTATACTGTTCAGTTGGCTGTTCGGAAAAGGCCTGGATATTGGAATGGTAGGATTATCATGGTGGTGTGTTGCTGCGGTCGCAGTAGGGGGGTGGGTACTTGCACAGGGTGTTCGTGAAGGAGATGGGCACGAGATATTGCTGGAAGGAGAGAAGAAAGACGAAAACTAGAACGGATGATCGGAACATGGAAAGATACAACGTGGAAGAAACGACCAGTCACATCACCGGAGTAACCTACAGGAAACAGCTCTATTGTCATGTTCTACCTACCGGCATCCAGCCAGGCATCTTTTCCTTCTATAAGACCTTTGGTCCAACCATTCCACCATTTAACTTCTTGTCCAGTGGAACTCCCTGACATTCCCAATCACCTTAGAACTTATATATCCTGAGCGCATATCACTCCTCAGACGTTTCCGAATGGCACGTGGCGTCATGCTTCCTTCGTAGGACACGCTGCACTCATGGCGTGGTGTGGCATGAGTGCAGTTTGGGCTTGAGAATGTTCACTTCCTTGGGGAGGGCCAGAATCGAGTCGAGAACTTTGCTGTGGTAAGTCAAGTCTCGATGCGATCGTATAAGCTCCTAGATGCATCTCTGGAGCCCTTTATTCGTTTATCATGTTGGTTATCGCGGCGCAAAAGAATCACTCAACCATCAGGGTAGAACGTCCTATCAAGCTCTTCCGCACCGGCCATGATGTGCGAAACCGTGGTAAGTCTTCTTAGAACGTCATTGGCGACCACGGCTTTGTCGCTCAACTCCGCATTCCTCAGCACCACAGCCAGGTCCTCAATCTTCCTCCGCCAAGCCCCAGCCATGGGATCAGCCAAGTCCAGATTGCCGCCGTCAAACCAAGGCTTGTCCTTGTTGAGCAGAATCCAATCGAGTGACTTTTCGAGGTGGAAGACGTGCACGCCTCGGACGTTCAGCTTTTTCTTCTCGACGATAACTTTGATTACAGCGATTTCCTCGTCGAAAACCTTCTGGAACAGCTTGTTATTGAAGAAAGATAGCAGATGTGTTTCGGAGGTGATGCAAGCCGAAGGAAAAGCACCGAGACCTCCCTTCACTTCGGGGAGAGTTGCATCTTTGGGCTCCCTGAGGGGTCTCTTGTGGCGCAATGTGTCAGCTGGTGTAGCGTTGGGAGCAGCAGTCGCCGACGGAGTAGATGTGCCTTGTGGTTGAGGCTGAGCAGGCGCGGAAGTCAAGGCAACTCCTGGAACAACGCATGACGAATCAGATCCGGAGATTTCTGCAACGTTGGTCTGGAGAGGAGGCGCATCCTGCGAAGATTTCTCTTGCTTCGACACGGGGGCCGACTGGGGTGGCGGTGTGGTCGACGATGGAGCCTCAGCGATTGCTTCGACAGCTTTCACCTGCTCTCCAAATACTTACTCTGATCGCTCCATGTCGTCGGAGACGTTAACAGTAGATTGGTTTAGTGAATCGATCGGTGCCTTTGTGGGCTCTAATGCAACCGCCCCAGGCTTTGAAGACGCAGCATCCACATGCGAGGACTGCTGGACAGATGTTTGCGGAGCTGGCGGGGCCTGAGAAGGTGAGGGACCAGCAGGAAGCAAACCCAAGCCTGGAATACTCTGAAACGACGATCGGCTGGGCGCAGACGAGGCTGAGATCTGGGGAGCTGCCAGTAAGCCGCTGTTCTGTATACTCGGTGCTGGAGCCATAGAAGCTGTGCTTGCAGGCAGTGGAATGGGGGCTGAGGTGCCGACATGGCTCGCAGTCATGTTCGGCGCGTTGCTTGCGGGGATATTTGAAGACGACGTGGTGGCCACATCGAGAGGCATGATGTTGGAGGATGTGCTGAAGGACGACGCAGCGGGCTGAGCCGCGAAGGGAGCGGAGGAGGAGGAGCTAATGTTGGTATTCGACGTGGAGCCTGAAGACGCAGTCGAACTAACAAAAGCGCCAGAGTTCGCCGATGATGCGAACCCTGAAGATAGGAGTGGACTTTCAGGAATGCTCATGGCCGAGATATTCTCTTTGTAGGCGGAGGCATCATCTGCCTTCCAGTCCATCATGTCTTCGTACAGGATATCCTCCATCTCGACGTTGAAGCCTTCTTTGATGAGTGCCTCGCGGTACGGCTGTGAGTCAGCAAGCCCAGCCCGTTTTGCATCGTCGATGTTCCTAAGCTGTTCATAAAACGAGCCTTCCCGAACGGATAATTCTAGCTTTGCTTCCAAGACTTGCGCGGCCCTCTCCATGGACCACACGACCTTCAAACCATTCTGCGACACAGTATAGCAAGTCTCCCACATCCGGTAGAAGAGCTCGTGTACCTGGCGGAACGCCATCCAGTCCCACCCAAGCGCGTCGCGAAGAGGGTGGATCTGGTAGGGAAAGGCTGAATTGGCATGTCGGACATGCCGAGCTGTACGCGACAAGTCGTGAAGGAGCATCTGGCCATAGCCCTCGAACGTTGCGCAGTCATATCGGTTGTTCATCATCAGCGCAAGGATGATGTTGGCCTTGGGTCACTGTTAGCGACCTATTGGACTCAAGCGCAGAGCATCTGCCTCTGAACGTACATTAGAATTTGCGCAAGGATCCAGTACCCACATTGACAATTCGATCGCAATCCTCGCAACTGGAGTCATCTTTCGTGGCTTGTGTTTCCGGCCCAGCCTCTCAATGCTCTTCTGAGCGAGCTCTGCTTGTGGAAGAACTGAGGCGGTCCGCCGACATACCCAACTTGGTTCCTTGCTCAGTTGCGACGGGAGATTCCTCTCCTTTTTTCGATCGGAGGAATGCTTTTCCTTGTACCGGTACTGGACGTGTGCCTTCTGGATACGGCCGCGGTCGATCCTTAGGCGTGAGCGCCTGGGCTTGAGGCGCGCGAGACTGGGAGGATGAATGTCCATCGTGATATTGAATTGATCCATTGTGAGAAATTTTCAGTCACATATAAGTGTTGGGTAGTGGGGTGGTGGTGGTTGAGGCGTGATTTGGTGTGGGAAAGAAAGTACATTGTGAAAACACAGCGGCGGGGGCCTTGATGTCGGCCGGGGCGAGAGTGATAGGTCTCGCACGTGCGTTTATCTTGGAGCGTGCGTAGCACACAATGAAGGGCTGGCGGCTGGCGGCTGTAGGGCACGGCTGGGGTAGATGGAGTGAAAGGTAGTATAGTGTGGCGTTACGGTCATGGTTGCCGGAGTGAAAGGGTTTAGACGTTGCCTAACATGGATCTGATGGGCGGTGTGTTTGAGAAAGGAAACTCGCAAGCTGTACCTATAAAGTGACTGCCTTAATGTAATGCTTTGGATCTATATACAGCGTATAAAGATTGGTGCAGGGAGTGTGACCATCTCCTATGGCGAAATCAAGTTCTATCTACTGCAACTCTGCTGAACCCCCTGCTCGATTGAAATTTGACCTTATACTCACCAGACAAAACGAATATCAGCTTGCTTACTCCTTCCCAGCAAAGAGCCCCAGTTTGCCACACTAATTTTGCCTGCAAGGTTGAGTTCACGCCTTCTGAACGCGTGAAATCAGGGTTATTCGCCGCTTGCGGTTAGTGCACGTTTTGGATTTCACCATCTGCATTGTGATGATGCGCGAAGAGGAGCTGCGAGTAATGGGAGAAATGAGCCATATGCGACGTCTGCGGCTGAGAGCCAAATTGTAAGCTTCGAAAGCGTATGTTTCTTACTTCCGCCACATACTGGAATTGCTGGTATACTGACTGAGAATTCCAGGACTTTTCACAGGGAGGAGGCGTGGATACATGCTGACGATACCTTCAATTATCACGGTGAGGCGTCATATGTAGCTACCAAGAACTAATCAAAGGGTTTCTGATCTAGGTTATGGTCGGATGAGTTGGAAACAGTGTGATCATGGTTCGAGAGATGGGGGACATTTTGTTATTGGCTGTCAAAGCTGACTGAGGTTATTCACCAGTCAATTTGAAATGTAATTAAATGAAACTTGATTCGTGCGAGTCTGTCCATCTTCTCAATCTTGACTCAAGTACTATACATTTTTGTCAAACTTTTCTACTCTTGAATCTTCAGCTGATACCCATGCTTAGATAAGCAGACCATCGGCGCCTCTGCAAATGTTCCGATCATGCCGCATGTACTTCCTTCCATCCAGCGCGCCTCCTCTCTAAATAGTCCTTCCTAGCCTTCAACATAGCCTCGATGTTGATCTCGCCGTCCTTTGGCTCCCATTTCCAACCTTCACAGCTGTCCATCACCGCTACCGCCTGTCCCCTTTTCTGCAGTTGTCGCATGAAAGGTACCACCTTCTCCACTATTATCTTGAGTAGCTCTTCGTGCACGATAAAGCTAAGATATTGGTACTTCATACGCGAGAGCTTACTCGTCACAAATTCCGGATGCGACTTTTCCCACTCTTCGATCGCAACGTGAACCCGCTGAGGTAGGTCCGTCTCTCTCACAGCACTATGTATCGAAGATTGAAGTTCCATCGTGATACTCATACCAGTCTCTGAAATCTCGCGTAGAACGGCTAGACTCTCTATGGCCTTGTTGCAAACATCGTCATTCACGACGATACGGCATGGCGGTAGAAGGATGGTGAGGGAGCGGACGAAGTGCTTGGGTGCGACCACTCCTCGGAGGGCCCTCCAACCGCATTCTTTGAGAAAGCGGTCAAGGACAGCAACATTGCTGATGGAAAAGTGTGTCTTGCGATATGTCGTCTGCATCATCTCCTTCGCAAAGTCTTCACCAACGTGGTTCGCGTCAAGGTAAAAGGGCGCGCTCCACGGTGTGTATCCATCATTAGCGTCGAAGAATCGTGAGAAATGCTTTGGCATATTGTAAGCAAAGCTGTGGCTTCCATAGTCGACGACAATGGGCTTGCTGAAGTCTGAAAGATTCTCGTGGACAAGGTCCCGAAGTTCCCTCGGCAACGCTTTGACAACGGCTTCACATAGCTCCTTTGCCAACCCAATGTGAAACAAAAGAGGTTCTAGCTCCTTCTCCACACGAATGCACTTTTTCCGTGCAGCCTCGTAGGTAGGCAACAAATCTGGAAGCTCATGTTCGTATGGGGTACTAGAGGCGGTACTCTGTCGGAAAGGCTCGAACATGGAGACGTTATTTATATTCTGTTCGATTCTGGAGATGCGGCTCTGCTTCGACACTGCGTCTTGTTTTGCGGCAGAAGCGACTTTGACGAGTCCGAGACAGCGTAGACGGTAATGAGCGTATTCGGTCGTCGCGCATGATGTGCGTCCCCACGGGTCGGTGAAGCCCACTACGTCGGCAAGAGGGGACTTGGTGGCTTTGACGGCGCGATTGGCGGGTTTGGTGAGAATTTGAACATACTTGGAGCCAACGTCCTCGTCCTTGTTTTCGAATCCAGTGACCATCTTGAGCTTGCGAGACGAAGTGTGCAACAGCTTCGGTTTTTCAATGGTGGTGTCAGAATGTCGACAAGATAGTTTAAATTGTGTGAGAAAGAAAAGATCAATTGAGGTCTTGGTGAAGGTGAGTGGGCAAAGAGCTGGATTGCCTGGTCTGGAAAGAAGCGTCGGTCCGTGGGTCTGTGCACGATACAAACACAGCAACATCGCACTCTCACCCTTCATCGTGACGTCAGAACTACTACAGCTTGTGATGAATTTTTGTATTAGACACCAAAAAGCCTCATTTCTCGGGACCAATTGCAGTGTTTCGCGCTGTATTCACCCTGTCCCAAAGTTTTGTCTCATGCAATTCTCAATGACGCACGTAAACTAGGCACATCTAACGGTCACATCGAACTGAAGTCCCTGAATCTCCAAGATCCAGTACCTTCGTCGTAAGAAACCACACCAAATCAATGTCGACCATCTCCCGGGGATCCAGGTAGCGACATCTCACATGTAGCCATGCTCACTGCTCCCTAATGGCGACGCCCTTCTGCAGCAGTGATTTCCTACTTACCAATCCATGTTCCTCTCGGCCCTTCAACACGCTGTCTGCAGAATCCACAGGATCATTTGTGAAGACGTGTTTCCAAGCGCTTGCGTTGTCCACTAGTGTGACCGTCATCCCTTTGCGGGAAGCTGTGAGAGTATGATGAATATTAGTCTGGAGTTGTTGTGAAACTCGTGACTATGAGCAGCCACCTCCATGCACCAACGTTTCTATGGCTCAGCCGAGGGCCTTGTCGCGAGACTTGCCCCTGGACGTTGAAATATGTGCCGACAATGGAGGTCGATGACGAGGCTGATATGAGCCGAGCAATACCCGGCAGTGGTTTGAAGTGATTGAGCTGAGCACGTGTTGGGAGACTGGATTGGGAAGTTAAGGCTTTCCAGTGCCGAGCAGTGAATGGACAAAACAGCGAAAGCATATGTAGAATTGGATAGAGACTAGGAAACAACATTGTAGAAAACTAATTTGACGAAACGTTACTCTTTCCGAAGCATAAAAAACCCCCATACGCCTCTATCCCGAGAATAGCAGCCTTGTTCGGACTCTATTAAGATGATAACGCCAGGTGCAGAGATGTGATAATAGTAATACATGATCCGGAAGCCTAAGTGATAAGACTCATAGGATATTGCGAACAACAATACGCGGGCTGTTCCTGACGTCGCGTACCGGAGGTATGGAGCTAGATCGAGATGGGCGTGATAGGAAAGGCGGATCGTGTGGTGGGGAAGGCTCCTCGAGAAGAACATCAAGTCGAGTACGCAACCTACTATGGCTGACGGATGGGGATACTGGCATACGGGGCATCCCTATCGATGAGGAGGCGTTCTGGTCGAATAGGTGCTGGGAACTTGACGAAGGGGACGATGGGGAAGCGGGTAAGGGCTGGGTATTCTCGCTGCTAAACCAATTGTTGATAGCTGCGCCCATTGGAGATGTAAGATCCTGGGCAGATCTTGGTCGGGTCTTGTTCTCATCAAGCTTTGAAAGCTGCGGTATCTGTAACTGGGTGGCGATGCTAAACTTCGGGGGTTGCGCGCGACGCGGAGACCGCGTAGAGAATTTTCCTCTCGCTGGGAGGCCACCAGGCCCCGGTTGAGCAACGGACATAGCATTGCTGTAGTCTACCGCGGTACGCATCTTTCGGATGGGTTTCGAATTTGGCGATTGAGAAGTTGTATACTGGACCCGTGGCGAGACAACTCGTAGGCGCTGAGATGGGAAAAGCGAAAGGCGCTGCCGGTCTGGTGCCGGTGAGACTGGGGTAGGAGAACGACTCGAATAGCAAGAGCTTGGTGTCGGAGGTCTCGGACTGTAAGCCTTGACGGGCGGGGTCGGTGCCTTCCTTGAAGGGATGAAGGATGATAGAAGGTAAGCGTGCGGTGATGTGCAAGAGGGTGACAAGACGCCTGAACTTTGCGTCCGTGGACTTGCCAAGTCGAGACTTTGCTTTCTCCTAGGATCTCGGCAAGGTATATATATGTTCAAGCCATGTAACCTCGCTTGGTCTTTCGGCGATTCTTGTACCCTTGGTGGCGAAAGAGGTGTAATAGGCCTCGTGGAGGGAATGCGAGGTGAAGCCTTTGGTACACGTTCGTATTGCACAGCTGAACCTGCGGTCAAGTCCCAAAGATCAATGGCATCTACCTTCTGATGTCTCCGAAACCAAAGAGACGATTTGGATCGGGCATCTTCTTCGTTCAGAAGATGCATTGTTGACTTTGCGGACGCCACCCTCCGCAGGTTGCCACTGAAACCTCCGAAGTAAGGGACCATGAAGGGTATGCTCGCTGTGGCAATGCTAAGACAAAGCTGAATTTGCGAGATCACCGTCGGTACCCAAAGTTCATGTTGACGATCGTATCGCGGGGTGACGGGATACATCCAAATGAGGCGCGCGAGCGCTGCTACAGCGACCAATAAACGCGGTGCAAAACATGAGGCGACCAAGACCTTGCGATACATGCGCAGCTTGTTGAAAACGACAAGGCATAGTGACATGACGATGATTGCGATCTCTGTGGTCATGTCTAGAACACAGTAAGCAACCCAAAAGATGCGCTGTGATAATCAGCATCCATATTTGACACAATGTTCTGGCGCTCCCGTGCAACTCACAGCCTGAAAGCAGTGTGATGGCATCCCCGTCCAGGGGTATGGAAGATCGCATTGCATCGCGACGGCTACCAAAGACGCCAAAGTCCACGCAAGGATGAAGACTCCAAAGGCAAGTACAGCGTTGCGAACGAAGCGTTGGCCGGCCACGACATTGTAGAAAAAAACAAGAATGGAAAGCTTTGGGAAGCAAATGGCGGAAATGTAAAGTAGATCGCACGCATAATGTCCTTTCGATACGACGTCCGCTTGACTCCCAGTCAGGGAAGCAGAAGAGCCTAAACCGTTGGACGCGAGAATGAACGTAATGACTGATAACCCGATGGATAGTAGCTGTCAACGTCAGTGCCAAGCCTCGACAGAGCATTAGCTACTTACGAACGCTAGTAGAATCAGAATGTCATCAACGGCGACCCTTCGAAAAAGAACTGCCTTGGTGGTTTGCCGCGCGGTGAAGATCATCAACATGACGACTGCCATACTCCATGACGCAATTTTGATGGCGTTGGTACGATCCGCCACGTGCATAAACATGTCCCTTGGTGAAGAAGATGTTTGCTGTACAGTGTGCACAAAGTGAACAAAGTCGGACACAGAAAGAACAGATCCGAAACGAAACATGAAGGAAATGACTGGATCAGAAAGGGAGTGAGAAGGCCGCGACCCATAATATCACAAGCACAATCATGAATAAGGCTGAGATGGAGGTGCTTGGCTTTGGTAAGGCAAAGAGGCCGGAATGGCGCAGAGGTTGTGGGAATCGGCCATGCTTGGCGACCACACATACACGCCTTTCAGCTGCAGTAGGTGAATGAGCCAAAAACAGTGTAGGAGGCTTACGACACAAGAATATCTCAAGGAACCGAGATACAGGTAAAGCTCTGAATGATCGTCCTGCCGGCATTGGTGTCCTTGGGTAGAACCTGGAGTCAGATAGTGATAAAACGCGGCTCTTTGCTTTCACACCAGCAAACCACAGGTCTACATGCCATAGTCTGTATTGTTGTGCAATCGTAAGCGCATAAGCGAACTAAAGATGATGCGTCATGCACCTAATCTTGGGGCAATTAAGCGCTGGTGATGATTCGCCGACGCGGTTAATGGGGGGCGCGTCTGATGTATCAACCGGGTTCGCGCATTAGGGCACGGCGCTATCCTCCCGCACCCGTTAAGGTAGCGCACTGTTGGCTGCGAACGCTAGATGACGCCAAGTCCAATGGATAGTAGTCCAATCGGTAAGCGGAAGGTCAGAGCCTTCACGCGAGGGTGCGCGGGCAGCCAAATCGGCCTGCTAGTCGACATGAAGGTAGGTTGCACCAAAGTCAGCTCCAAGCCGCGTGATCTGTTTACCATGCCAAAGTCTGTCAAGAGACCCCACGATGCTTACGTTTCTTACCCAATATCCATAGGCCGCGGGAATTAATATCTACTGCATCGCCGTGTTGTAGCGTGGGGTCGTGGGGTCAGTGGCGTGCCCTGGACAGTAGCCACGGTGCCTTCCATGGCATGTCTTTTCTTAGAACTACTCGCAGACATTACCCCTACCCCGGCAATTTCATCTTTCACGATCACCGGCTGGAAGGCCCAGCGCTTGGGTGGCTCCTGTTTTGCAAACCCTCGTCTGGAGTAGATGAGGCAGCTATTCTGGCCTTCGCCCCGCTGCAGCGCTTCAACGCCGCTGACATGGTTTCGCAATGGCGACGAAAGAAGGAACCAAGGAGCGTGCGCGAGATTCGGGAGGGCATGCCTGGAGGAAACGGAGATGGAGATGATGCGTGAATGCTGTATTGAGATGGCAACGTTCTGTCGTGTTCAAGAGCTGCTGAGGGTTGGGGAAAGACCCCAGGTGGTCGCGTCTCAATGCGGCCCAGCGCCAATCACACTGATAGACCTTCCTCGAGCAGCTGGTAAACATCAATACTCGCACCACACGCTGATCAAAGAGAATACCCCAGCCCGATTGATTCCAAGGCAAGCCCCTTTAGTCAACGTGGATTGATTGTCAGCCTTCTAACTTCTCTGCTGTCCAGCACTTTTCAAGCCTACTCCTTACCCAGAACGGCAAACGAACCGTTCTCCGCCTGCATTAGCATCTGTGCTACGTCATCGCCTGGGCACGATGATTTTCCATCTCCTCACCACCGCCCTCTGGCTGTGGACTCTCACAGTCTGCCGAGATGTGACTGAATCTTTTCCAGACAAGCGATGCTCCAACGCCACGTTCCAAGTCCCAAATATCACGGGACTGAGCACATTGTCCATCCTTGCAGCGCCCATTGTTGGGGAGCAGTTGCCCGACTTGAGCAACATCTGTTACTGCCGCGTACAAATCAATGTCACTCACGACTACGCGGACGACAATGTTTTGGTCAGGATCGATCTGCCAATGGCCTCAATCTGGAAAGGGCGTTTCCAGGCCCAAGGCGGCGGAGAGTTCGCCACCGGCGAATTCCAGCACGGTAATGCAGTGAGAGACGGATGGGCGGTAGGCTCTACAGATGGCGGCCATCAATGGCAAAACATACATGACGCCTCATGGGCGTTGCAGGAGAACGGAGAGATTGAATGGAACCTCTTGGAGAATTTCGCCTACCGGAGCCTGGCCGAGCTGATCATCATCGGTAAGGAATCACTGAGCAGTATTACGAGACAAAACCGCATCACAGCTACTGGAACGGTTGTTCAACTGGTGGCAGGCAAGGCTATGCTATTGCGCAGAGATATCCTGGGCTTGTTGATGGTATCCTCGCCAACGCGCCCGCCCTCAGCTTCACTCATCTCATCACTGCTGGGTTCTGGCCACAACTGATGATGCAGACGAGGAACATCTTCATGTCTAACTGTGAGCTCGATTTTGTGAGAAACAGGTCCATTGAGCTGTGCGACCCGTTGGACGGTGTGCGAGACCGCATCCTCGAAGACCCCGAGCGATGCAATTTTGAACCCTCATCTCTTGTGGGTGAAGAAATCACAAACTGCAACACAGAATCCACCATATGGTTCACACAAGAGATGGCTTCGCTTGTTTCTGAGATTCATCGGGGACCGGCCTGGGTCTCAGCTTCAAACGTTACCACGGGATTCGCCTATGGTGTCAACATGAACGTGATGACAGACATCAACGTTGACGAGGAAACTGGTAACCGCTCCATCAAACCATATGATGCCACTGCCAGCTGGATGAAGTATCTGGTGCTCCGAAACCCAAATGCGAATCTGGCCGATCTGGATGTGAGTAGATATGCGGCACTCTTCGGCGAAGCAACATATCAATACAGTGGGCTTCTGAACACCGATAACCCAGACCTATCAGCCCTGCGCGACTCCGGTACCAAGCTGATGACCTGGCACGGTCTTGATGATGAGGTCATACCAGTTAAGAATACTATCGAGTACCGAAAGAGGGCCGAACAAATCATGGGTGGCGCGGACAAACTTGATCAGTACTATCGCTTGTTTCTCGCTCCAGGGGTAGAGCATTGCGGTGGTGGGTGCGGAGCCGCGCCTCATCAGGCCCTCGAAGACCTTGTTCACTGGGTGGAAAACGGTCTATCACCCCAGATCCTACCAGCGTATGGTTCATTGGAGTGCCAGGGCCTATCAGTGATGAGAAATCTGTGCCTTTGGCCCGCAAGGCAGGTTTACGTCAGGGGAGATCCGTCCCAGCCGTGGAGTTGGAAGTGCGCCGGCAGCATGAGAGACTCTTATGCGACGGTCAGACACGACGGAATTTACCTTGCGCAATCGCTGATGGCTGAGTTGATGGCTTCCAGCATTATGCTTTCTTGAACTGAAGGTTGCATATCACACCCATCGTCTGATCACCACGATCTACACCCCTTTTCGTGTATCCTATGCACCTATCGGGCGATAATTTCGGTATGACTGCTGATCGACAGCGCCTTAGGCATTGTTTATTCCGATAACATTCCCATAGACAACTTCCATGGCCTAAACAGAACTCATATAAGTATCTTTGATTTTGTCTCTCGTTTTGCCAGCACCGTCTTGGTACCCTGTGGTGCGTGGCTGTTAAGGTCTGTCAGCACCGACGATGTTCCGACGTTCGCAAACTCTGTATGGCTCTAGTGAAACGATGCGACAACGCAGTAAGCAAAATGAATGTTGTACCAGCAACATTATCTATTGGATGCGCACGTGTTCCGGGCATGTGAGGGGTGAGGGTGGAGAGTGGGTGTGTCGCTCGAGTTTCTGGATTGTTGAGTTGGTGCCCTATCGCGCCGTACTCGGAATCACGCTAATGCTTCAAGCGCGTTTCGTGGGCTCGGTCTGAGCGGCGGCTCCCGCAGATCTAGCTAATTTCGGGCGCTGATAGCCAGTGGTCGCTAAATCAGGACGCGCACACTCTCTCCCTCAAATCCTAAAACAGAGTGATACTTGTCGGTCTCTTCCGCGCCACACCTTGGGCGGCACCGTTGGATCCGGTAACACACCACACACCAATGAAAATGACACGACGGTAAGACAAAACGAAACAAAAAGCTTAACAAAGCTTGTCGACACCTATGATAATTGCTCGTTCGCCAAAAGCATGACGAAGCTCGTGGGTCAAACAGGTGAAGTCTTGGGCTTGAACGACTGAGCGACGAAGCCCCGAAAAACACCATGGCATCAGTGCGCATCAGCGCCCATCCGTGCTGCTGATGTATCCGCGCACTGGCTTAAAGCCGTCATGCTCACCTTTTTTTGCTCGATCAGCAATATTCAGCTCCTGCTTTTCGCACAGCCACTCTTTTGTGCATCTCTGATTCTGCTTCACTCTCTCGTAACTTATAATACCCTGTTTTTTTGTTGCCTAACATGAATGCCTCAGCCACCATACGAGCCTCATACATTCGCCAGGCGCGGATGAGCATCATCGAACCCGCTCGCACATCCCTGCAACCACGACCAGCATGCGACGAAAAGCTCCAAAGTTTCGTTCATGTCGATTATGCTCAGCATCGCGACCGATGCAACTCAGTGCGCAGCGCTGAGTCCATAGTCTTCGACGTCGAGAAGAATGCGGAAATCCGAAAAGCACACATCGAAAACACCTACCTCGATCTCACGGACGGTACATCGTTCATGGAATGGGAGGAAGACAGCCCTGTACGAGTGCGCCTAAAAAGAATGTTCACTGTCTTTCCTTACCGCGACCCCATCTACCTTGTAGCCATCATCTTCCTCATTGGTTCTATTGATCTCGTCATCAACGCATCCTTCGAGCTCTTGCCTCACTCTACTGCCTCTGCCTCTTTCGAAACCGAAGAGACTGTCGCAGCACCCACCACTATCCTCATCGGCTCCATCCTTTTCTTCATAGCAGGCATCTTCGACACCTTTGGCGCACTCAACGCAGACCGTGGTACCATCGGATCAACAAAGCTCGACCCCGAGCATGTCAAGTACCGCCCAGCGCTCCTTGGTACCCCAGAGTTCAAATGGATACCCTCTTGGATGAAGGTCTGGGACTTGGCCATGACCAACTTGGCCTTCCAGGCTGGTCTTGTCGTCCTGTTCGGAGGTGTTGTCTTCATGTTCGCCGGCATCGTTGACTTCCCCGGTGTTGTATCGGAAGAGAACCCTTTTTTTTCCTCCATCGTCTTTGGACCGCAAGTCATTCACGGCCTTCTCTTCTTCTTCGCCAATGCTATGCTAGCATACTCGGAGCAGGAGCGATGGTACAAGCCCAAGATTGCGGACCCGGACTGGCAGAGTGCCTTCTTGAATACTGTAGGTGGCTTCGGCTTTGCGATGGCAGGCTTCTTCCTGTTTCAGGGAGAAAGTGCGGGGGGGAAGGGTGAGCTAAATGCTGCGATTGCGGCTATGGTGGGGAGTTGGGCGTTCTTGATCGGGAGTGTGATTCGGTGGTATGTTGTTATGGATGTGTGGTAGATTCAGAGTTAATGCAATACCGTCTCCTTTGTCAGGGTGAGATTACTTTTGGAGTCTTAGGCCTCCACCACTTGTCTGCGAATTGCTGCGTGTGATCAGTGCGCCTGCTACTTTGGACGGAAATGGTCCGTGCGCAAGTCTCCTCTTGCCCATCACATATCACAAACTGGGTACTAGACGCCTGGCACACCAGTTCTCACTCAACTACCTACTAAAGATCTATTAATTAACTCCCCTGGATCGCATTCTCTCACGATATTATTCGGGCTCGACATGTCGGCCGAAGGGTCTCAGCAGCAAACATCACCCACCACTGCCACCACATCCATTCGAAAGCAGGGGCAGACAATTATGAACCTCCGCAGGGGAGGGAACAGGTGATGGCATTTCCCCGAATCAATCGAGACGGGATACTGATGGACTTTAGCCTCGCCAAGACTATCGCTCAGCTCGAGGAGCTCGAACTATACCTACAGCGACAGCGTAACGACCCCCTCGTGACGAATCCAGAACCGGAAAGGTGCTGGGGAGGAGCTGACATCAATCCCCAGAAAGCCAGCAATCCCTCTGAAGCTCAAGCCCATGTCAACGTCAAGACAGCTAAAGACATTTCCCGAGAGATTGAACGCCACGAGTGGGATCTTCGCAATGCCAGATTTCGACTGAACAAACTCTGTTGGGAGATTTCGGGCATTGTCTGCAAAGAATTCTGTGACGTCATGAATAAACGTTTACCTTAGGAAGTTCGGCATATGGTCTACAGTCACATTGTCTTCAACCCTCGACCCGGCGTACTCACTGTTTATCTTGATCTTCTCGAGAGCGACATAGTTGGGGACAGCACAGCGACCGAAATCTTTGCTTATAAACAGCAATTGTTTGGCAAGATTTTCACACGCTGATTCGGGAGTCTCGGTTGAGACTTACAAGGTTTCACATCTACATCAAATCACGTGTATTTGACGTCTTTCTGGTTCCGATGGCTAGATCTTCTTGGATGTCGGAAACTAAGAGAGCCTTGAACTGTTTAGCAAATTTCTAACAGTCAAATCAGCTCGTTGCGCGGGGAGAAGCTGAATGAAGAGCGTTAGCAATTGCTTTCGATGATTCCGGTTTGTCGGCGCTAATCACGCAACGATTGAGAAGAACCTATATGGTTTTCAGTGGCATCCTGTATGGATTAATACAAATTCCAGTCGTCATGTTATCATGATTAAAGCTGTCTATCGCTATTTCGAGATGGGATGACGCCAGAAAAAAGTCACGTGGCCTTACCTCTCCCTTTCACTCACTGAACTAATGACGCAACAATGGCTTGGAATGCGCAGAACACATCAGGGAGATCCCAAGCTCTTACAGATAGTGTAGTGAAAAGTACTTTTCGTCTAGAACAGTCATAGTGCTCTTACGCATGACTGCGCCCGCGCGCCCTCCGCGACTTCTCTTCCCTGACGCTGAATCGAATTTTGCCCAGTCCTCCACCCATACAGCATAGCGATAAAGAAAGCTCAACCTTACCACGAAGTTGTTTTCCGAGCTTGTCAGCTACGTAGCCGTCTGGGGTTGCGCCTTCCTTCTAGACAAACGCCTGGGTTCCAAAGCGCAGACATCCACTGCCCACTCGGTAACGAGCAAGAAGTTGGACATCGGTATTTCTGTACTGTCTTTCATTCATGAGCCGGATGTTAGCCTCCAAGCACCCAGGTTCAGCGCGGTCGGCCTCGCCTAACTAGAGGCCGCCGCTGCGATTCACAAGGCCCCAGCCGTCACTGTCACTCTCGCAGAGGCTGTGGCCGCGAACAAGGCCATTGATCTGACCACCGAGATGGATGGTGCGCAGTGCCTTCTCGCGGAAAGCCAGGGCAACCGTGGCCCTGTCGAGCATCGTCTACTATCTTTTCCGATCACCAAGTGAGCTGTCGAGTCGTTGATGAAGCAAGCGGATCTAAACGGGCTCGCGGAGTTGCTTGGTATGTTTGAAGTGAGCGTAAGAGCTGCTCATCCAAAAGCGCCGGCGCGAAATCCGGCTTGGGGTTTCCACGCAGTACACAAAGTTCTGTGGAACTTTTCTTGTCAACGAGCTGATTTGCTTGAGTTTTGGGTTTTCTGTAGCTATAGTGCTCTTAAAACGTTCAGAGGACGTTTTGATTCAAAATCCAAATGCTCAGAGGTGATGTGAGAGCAGTGATGTCGTTTTCACCTTGCCCGCAATAGGCCAAGTCGCGCTAAGCTTTTCGCTCCATCCCTCTTCTTGAGCGACACCTGAGCAGGGATACAAAGAAAACTAATCACCAAGTCGCCCACGATGCGTTTCCTCTCAGCAGAAGAAGTCTATATCTTGCTAATCATCTTCGAATAAGACTGCGCATTCTACCGCATCGTTCTCAGGATCGCATCCATCATTGTGTTCATTCCACGG
Organism: Stemphylium lycopersici; assembly: GCA_003268315.1. Taxonomy (NCBI): domain Eukaryota; kingdom Fungi; phylum Ascomycota; class Dothideomycetes; order Pleosporales; family Pleosporaceae; genus Stemphylium; species Stemphylium lycopersici. Next base: position 152,780 of record QGDG01000031.1, read on the forward strand.
TGCCTTTACCTCTTACTAAACGCCGACATTACGTTTGATTTCCAGCCCCGCTTCAGCAACCCACTCGAAGCCCGAGTCTACGAAAGCGTCAAGTGGCTAAGGAAAGCCATCGACCCGATATGCGAGTTGATCCAACAGATCGAGCGCGGCGGTTTACACACAGAGAAAGCTCCTCACCTGCGCCATCGGATCCTGAAAGACAGCCCAATACTATGGCTAGAAGCGGCGACGCACTATGAAGCTTTACAAAAGGCGCTGGCTGATTATGCCGCTTCGCTAGGAGATGCCGCCCCGAAGAATCATAGTCTTTATGAAAGGAGTCGAGGCTTTCCATACCAGTGCTGGCACCGACTTGATCGGCTCAGCCACTTCTTCAATGAGTGCTTCTTTCTTCATCTCAAGGAAAGGTCTTATAATCTCGATTGGATTAAAGCTTCCCACGCCGTCGCAGCTTGCTACTCCGAACTCGGAATCGTTTACGTTGCGCTCGCGGAGTGTATGCGGACACTGGCCGCTCGGTACTTCGAGATTATTGTAGAGGCGACTCAGAAGGTGCAGAATAAGAGGATGAGGAGCAAGACGGAGATGAAAAAGTACGATGCAAAGATGGCTTTTATACGTCATGAGGTCCGGCGTTCCATGGGGGCTGTGATGGAGACTGCGATAGAGTGTCACAAGGAGGTTGTGATCTGGGCGGACATTGCATTAGCGTACGCGGAGAGCGTGGGAGAGGTCGGGGTTTTCGAAGGGTGGAAGGGCATCATGGATGATTTTTTGAATTCACTATGTATGGAGCTGCTGCAATTTGAGACTGTAGTCAAGATGGCGCGGCTTGACCTGCTTGCATGGACAAGTTAGCATGGTGATCGCGCGCCTCTCCACGCCAGATGACCTGCGGCTATCAGGAGCTTACTATTAGCTGTCGCTCCTAGAGAATTACTATCTCTGCCACTGGAAGTTGAGTCTCTCGATTTACGTTGACTCCATGAGACGATACCGTGACGTCATCTCCGTTGCCGTGCAAACGCTCGCTCTCTGTTTTGTCGCGACGTACTCTCACCTAGAACCCGCCACTCACTACCTCATCACAGCTTTGCCGCTTTGCCAAAAAGCTCTAAAGAAAACTTCGATATACCAGGCACGAATCTGTCGCACCAATACTACGAGCGGGGACATCCTCATCAGCGCTTCACCGAGCCTTCTACCCATCGATGTCAGAATGGACCACGACATACCCCACGCAGACCTCTCACCGGAAGAGCTAAAGGCTGCAATTGGTGCTACTTTTAGTCGTATAACACAAGATTCTTCTGAACTACGTTTGGAGCAAGCCTGTAAGGGCGGTCAAGTGATGGCGATCAAGATCCCCACCGTTGCTCAAGAATACTTGGATGCGACCTCGAACAATAGCAGGTTTGTAGCTTATACTACTCAGCATTCGCAAGCTGTCAAGGACTTCATGAATGGATCTGGCATTCGGGATGACATTAGGAAGGGCTTGTGCTACGGACTGAAAAGAATGGATGCTGGATTGAAGCCAATCCCAAAGTGGCGTCGTCTGGTCAAGAAGCACACTCTTCCGCGCGTAGAGAGAAGGGCCGCAGCAACTTTCTTTTCGTTTTGCGAAGAGCTGAAAGAGCGAGGAGAACGCGTCTGGGCATCGTTGAGAGAACGATTGGGACCGGACGCGGTTGCCGAGGAAGACGAAGGCATGTGTGAGGAAGATGACGATGAACATCATTGCGGACACCCTGGCTCGGATTCTGATGCCCACAAACCGTTGTTCACGAGCCACCTTAAAGATATGCTTCACAAGCTGAAGGTATCGAGGACGATCAGCGAAGGCCTGACAGTTCTATTCCCCAAGTTGCCAGCAGCCTTTGCTCGCCTTGAAAAGGCTTATGAGCTCATAGAACCGGAGCTCAACATAGTTCAGGACTACTGTCGCAAGTTTAGAGGGAATCCAAACAGAGAAAAAGGATTGGCAGGTCTACTTCTAGGCTTGGAGGCTGTTCATGTCGAACAAACTTCTGCTAAACGTAACCTTGAAAAAGAGAAGGAGTTAGCCTCGCGCAAACTGATTAGCAAAGGTCAACGATCTCTAATCGCCAAATTCGACGAGGCAGTCTGTCTCCTGGATGCAATTTACGCTCACGATCTGATGCGTCTGGAAGCCGCCGTGTCCAACATGTTCTACGGAGGTTGCGAATGTCCACACGCTATTCCAGATGTCAACATCGCATATGAGTCCCGCAGCTCAGTCATTGCGGAATCAGTTCTGCTCCAGAACACTATCAAGAGCGTCGATGCGCTGAGTCAAAGCTCAGAGCATGCGCAATTTGGTAAATTCTCGTCAGCCGCCTCGGAAGTATATCAAGCTGTAGGGACTTTCCTCAAATTTCGAGAAGAGCATCGCATAGCCCTGCAAGTGGAAGGCAATACGCACGTCAAAAACGATGATCCCCAATTCGAAAAGTCTTGGTCGGTCATGACCGGTTATGAGCGTTTGCTCCTGGAATTGCTGCATGCATATCAAGCCCTTCTTGCAACCTATCATGAGATCCAGGAGAAAGCGGCGATGCCATCAAGTGAAGAGGAGCCGGGCCCTGCTAAGATCAACAGCTGCCAGATGATCCTCTCGGAAATGTTCACCTATTTGGCAGGAATGCGAGGACTGTTCAGCGAGTCGCTGGTCTTGAGGTTGTTGCAGTGCCGGAAAAGCTCCAACTACATGCAGAATCCGTCTGAGATGATGCTGCTCACTCCAAATTTGTTCATCATATGGGATGACTGTAGAGACAAAATCCATACGCAGCACAGTGCTCTGGCGAAATTCAGCTTCAATGCAATCAACGGAGGACAGCCAGAGAGCCACGGTCACGTCTCCAACGAAGCGACGGTCTTTCAGCGCTTTCTTGTCTCTCAGAAACTGACGAAAGAGCGGATGTCGTGCCCTTCGATCTGCGCAGTGGAGTATCGGTATCAGCTGGAAACCCAGATAGATGCGCTAAAAGCGTACGCTGACATGTGCGCCGAAGATGAGATTGCGCAGGAAGTCACTCGCTACCTCGACCAGCACACGAAACCAGTCACGCAGGTCATGCGACATTTCGAAACTCTGGTGCAAGTGGCGCAGTGCGAGGAGCCGGTGTAGATTCGGCGAAGCAGAGTGGGAGACTGACAAGGAGAATTTGGATTAATGAGTTAGATGTATGTCGCGATTGTCGAGCAGAAAGAAAGCAGGCCAGAGCCCACCAATCTTGAATATGGATGAGATTGCGTCTAGTTTGTAATGGAATGATTGTTCGTTTGCTGATGTCCCGTTCCCCTTGAGTAATGGTCTGCCGAGTGGTGCCACTCAGATGATGTCGATGGTGTAATGAATTTGACCGGACTCATCTAGCCGCTGCGACACATACGCCCCGCTTTCCAGCTTTCCGTGGCACTCTTTTGATATCTTCTCGAAGCTTGCTGGTGAATGTTCACGCTTGAGTCCATTGATCATCCAGAAACATCCAATGCGCTTGTAAGTTCCCTTGTGTTCAGGAACTAATCTGAGGAGTATCCCCGCTCTGCATTCAGCTGCTTCGTTGGATTTTACAATCATGGCATAGACGTCGAAAACAGTCTTGAAAGGTTTCCCGTAAGAGTCTTCATCCTGAGAGTCCGTCTCCGGCCTCAAGTCTCTGTCTTCGCTCATGTTTATCATGCAATCGAGCTGATGATTTGCGACGGTCAAGAGTCCCACAGAATGAGTTCTTTCCAGAAGGGAGGCTGTGGCATGCAACAAATACGAGCATTCCAACCGAAGGGTAGCACTGATGAGCTGCCCAAAAGGATCCGATCCTCTGAGTTTTATATCGACGCCCACAACAGACATCAAGTAATCCATCTTTGTAGCCAGATCTTGCTCCGAGACAAAATCCTCCAGGGCGTCCAGCTCGACAGGCCCCGAAGTCGAAGCCCAGGACCATGTTGGCGCCACATAAGCGGCATCTTCGTCAGTGCTTGTGTCAGACTTTAGAACCCAGCACAAATCCATGCCTAAACTCTCGCGCCACATTCCTGCAATGTAATGGTAATTCGTTTTCATCTGCATCTGGCGTGCAATTCCAGATAACGCGACAAGTCTGTCTGTGGGGTATGTTAGGCTGGTCCCCGAGTAGTTCTTGACCACCATTTTCCATGTCGGGGCTGTGTCTTTTCTCAAATCCCATTCCCTACGGAGGATGTTCGGCAAGACCGAGGGAAACCTCTCAAATGTGGTTCCTCGCCTACACTCCCACACGACCTCATTCTTGGTGAAGTGCAGAGATCTAGGAGCAAGATGACGCTCCTGGAATGCCCATCAGCGACGCCTCAAGTTGCTTCCCGTAAGGGGGCGGCGAGAAGTATCAGCTAGTACCTCATAGCAGGTTGGTTCTTTCGCCGTTTCACGAACCAACTGACGTCTCCATCTCGGGGAACGATTATTGAAACAGCCACCAGTACCATCCGTTGCTTCTGAAGCCGCTATGTTCATTGTAGTGTTTCCGTAGACTGTGCACATATGAGCTGCTTCGTGCGCCCAATCGTCGCGGTCATCTTGAATTATACACACTACATTGAAGAAAAGCTGTTAGCGGAAGATAGATAGCCGGGATCTGGGTTTGTTAAGCCTCTAAAGAGAATAAGGGCAATGTTGAAGAGATTTCAGCTGCTACGGATAGCAGCGGTAGGGGTTCCAACGAGACCATCGTCTGAGTAATTTGATGGAGTATTGTAGGGAGAGAAACATACTAATAATTCTCAGCATATTTGTAGATATAGTCTCATGTCATGTGTCTCTTAGTGTGTATACACATCGTGCCACATAGCGAGGGGAGGCTTAACTTTCCTACATACCATGTATCGATCCAGATGTACTGGATATCTAGGTACCTTGCGATCTGTATTGCTTCTCTGATCGTCTTCGAAAGCGCTGTGCTTGGTATCCCCCTCTTGAACATCTCGATGTTGTCCCTCGTTAACGTTGTGAAGATTGCCTTACCCCAGCAGTGACTCAACGTAGCGTAACGTTTGACCTGCGCAATTTCCTTTCCCAGACAAAGCCGAGTAGCTCCTTCGGTAGTCGATATCAGCCTGGTCGGGACGTATTCGACACAAGGTTCATTACATCCTGAATGCGAAAGTATGCACGTATCGAGCCAGACCCGAGCTTGCCTCAAAGCGTCCCTAGTGCTGCCATAAACCGTCGGTGCGGGCGAATGCAGTGGCGGTCCGACACCAACGGAAGGGGGGAAGACCCTTGATCCATCATGAGATTCTTCTATTGAAGATAGGTACACAATGCTTTCAATCCAGGTTTGCGAGCCTGTTGATGGCGATGACACTGTATCCGGGGGCTCTCTTCCGGGGAGTATCAAGCTCAAGCTGTATTCACATGAACCCATCCTGTTTGTCGTTATTCCAGACGCCATACTGCCACTTGGCAGTTCCCACTTGATGGTACGCTGCACAATAAATGTGTCACAAAGGAGGCAACCCTTTTTGGCAGAAGCTTCCAGTTCACTGATGCTGGAGTGATGCGGCGTAGTAGAACCTTGACGAAGTGATATCGAGCAGCATCGATGGCAAAGGTTTCTGGGAAGAGATCTAATCTCGTCGTCTCCTTCAGCATCCTCCGCATATGGGTAACGCATAGTGAAATGTTGCAGGGAATCGGAAGCGGCGTCGGCCATTGTAATGATGGTCACAGAAGGAATTACATTAGTAGAGCTGACACCTTATTGGAAAATTCTGTGCCCAATGAGCCGTCTCCCTGAGTTGTGTGCGCATATGACGGGTTTAAACCACCTGGAGGCTGAATTTAGTCGTGTGTATTGCAGCTCGATATTTTCACGATGTGTGGGTTCGAAAGCGAATTCCCGCCAGATCGCTGACGATCGATTGCTGTAAGTTGGCGGGTAGAACAGTGGCATACACACCCAGACAGAGTGGTGTTGGGGAGAAGGGACTCGGAAGACCAGAAAACGCCAGGCTGAAGGTGACATTGAGGGCAAAAACTGCGGGGTTCAGCTTCTCCACCCTACCAAGCATGTGACTGAATAACGTGCATCGCCCGATTCGTCAGCAATCACATGGTTTCCACGGATCAGGCATCCAATCTCAATACTGCATACGTTATATACGCCAAGGGTGAGTGAGAGGGCAAAATGTTATAAGGCCGGCGTTGCTTTCACGGGAACAGCTTTCCGAAGACAGCCCACCTCCGCGTCTTGGCAGGTACCGGAGAGGGGAAGCGGGGCGCAAAATAAGGACGTCATACCTTACCTCACCTGCGGCCAACGAAGAAAATGTCCAGCGATGTAACGTTGACGCTTGATCGAGACTAATAACAATGGCGAGGGAAATGATGTGCGCGTGCGGGGTACATTGGGGAAGCACGCGCAGCAGTGGGGTGCGCATTAAGAGCTGAGGTACCGCTAACTATACTTCCTCAACTACTACCATCATGTTTCGCGCAAAAGTACTAGAAGCTCTGGCAATCGCGCAGGTTGCGATTGGGCAGGATGTCGACTATGCACGATTCGTGAACCCCTTTATTGGAACCGAAGGCGCTATACCCGGGTATGCATGTAAGTCAGCAGCCGTCTTGCTATCAGTATGACACTCACAGCACAAAGACGGCGGCGGTGATGTCTTTGTTGGTGGCGCAGTACCCTTTGGCATGGTCAAGCTGGGTATTGACAGCTATGAAGAACCGATCAACCAGAGCGCGCTGAATGGCGGTTACACACCCCGAGGGCATGTCACGGGTATCAGTTTGATGCATCAGTCTGGTACAGGGGGAGGGTCCAAGTACGGGTACCCGTCGCAAATGCCGCTTACGCAGATTGATGGAGATGTCAATTTACTGGATAATCGCACTTATTGGCAAGATCGGGTGAGATAAGGCAGGTCGGTCATCGTTTAATATCTGACTTTCTTTTAGGTCGGCGAGGACGTAGCGAAAGTAGGGTATTTTCGTACAGAGTTCGAATCGGGTGTCACAGTCGAGCTGTCGGCTTCAAGGCATGCAGGTCTATATCACTACACCTACCCGTCTTCGTCCGAGAAGCACGTGCTTGTGGATCTCTCTCACTATCTCCCGCATCCGACGCGATCATGGGACTCACAGTTCTACACGGGTGGCGATGTCGAGATCCAGCCCAATTCTAGTGTCTATACAGGCTACACTTCCATTGCAGGTGGATGGAACATTGGCGCACCAGTCACCGTCTACGTATGCGGAGAGTTTGATAGTGCGCCAGATGAGGGGCGCACATTCAAAGGCAGGAATACCTTCCCCGTGAGTCGACATTTCCGGACGTGCGATAACTGCACGACGCCTCAGCCCACCTTCACGGGGAACACTGCTCACTCGGGGCCAATGAATGATCGAGTCGGTGCAGTCTTCACTTGGAGTAACGTTACAGAGATCAAATCCCGTGTCGGCATCTCATTCATGTCAGTGGAAAAAGCATGCGCCTACAAAAACTCGGAGCTGTCAACGTGGTCGATCGATTACACTGCAAAAGCGGCGCGTGACGAATGGAACCGGGATGTATTCTCCAAGATTCGCGTCGATGCATCCGAAAGCGCGAATGAGACTCGGCTCGCACTACTGTACTCAAGCCTTTACTTCATGCACCTCATTCCAAGCGAGCGCGTCGGCGAGAACCCATTGTGGGAATCCGATGAGCCATCCTGGGACGATTTCTACACCATGTGGGATCTGTTCCGCAACCAAGTGTCGCTATGGCATCTCATTCAGCCAGGCTACTACGAGTCTATGATCCGATCCTTGATTGACATCTTCAAGAATGACGGCTATTTGCCTGACGGACGGTCGGGTAACTACAATGGCCTTGTCCAAGGTGGTTCGAATGCCGACAACGTCCTTGCCGACGCTTATGTCAAGGGCCTGACTGGAAAGATCAATTGGACAGAGGGATATGCCGCCGTGAAAAAAGATGCGGATGTCTTGCCCTTTTTTGATCAAAATCCAGTCGATCCGCAGGGCTCGTTGAAGGAAGGCCGGTCGGCTCTCGATGACTGGATACCGTTGGGTTATGTGACGGCGGACCGAAACACGCGCTCAGTATCGAAGACCGTAGAGTACTCGCTGAACGATTTTGCTGTAAGCCAGATTGCTGCTGGTGAAGCGCCTGGTGATCGCGACCTCTACCTGCGTAGATCGGCAGGTTGGCAGCTGAGTTGGGATCCGGAAGCATCGAGTCGCAACTTTACGGGGTTCATCATGCCAAGATATGCCAATGGTACCTTCGATAAGACATACGATATTACAGACTGCGGCGACTGCAACTGGGAGGATAAGAGCTATGAAGGAACTGCTTTCGGTAAGTTGATTCGCGCGATCGTCGTATAGCATTCTAACAACTCGGCAGAATATTCTTTCGTCATTCCTCATGACATCGACCGCCTGATCACGCTCATGGGTGGTCCTTCGCACTTTGAAACGCGATTGGATTATGTCTTCCAGCCTAATACATCCGGTGTCGACTTGGGTGTCAACGGTCTTGGCATCACGACCATCAATAACATCGCCAACGAGCCTGACTTTGAAACGCCTTACCTTTACAATTACCTCAACAAGCAGTGGAAGAGCGTCGAAAGATCGCGTCAACTTGCAAATGACTTCTACTTCAACACGACCAACGGTATCCCAGGCAATAGCGATGCTGGCGCATTGAATTGCTGGTTGGTATGGCAGATGCTAGGCTTGTATCCCATCGTCACCACACCGGTCTACCTCCTCGAAAGTCCATGGTTTTCCGACATTAACATCACTGTCAATCGTGATAAGACGCTCAGAATTAGGGCAGAGGGGTTAGACGATGGCGACGGAAAGCAAGGATACTACGTGCAGAGTGTCAGCATCAACGGACAAGAATGGGACAGAAATTGGTTCGAGCATGAGGATGCAGGCGGCATCATGACCGAGGGCGGTGAGATTGTGTTTAGATTGGGAGACGAGCAATCGGCGTGGGAGACGGGTGAAGCTCCGCCGAGTCCGGGGCATCAGGTCGTTGATGTCGGGTCGGACATGTGATTCTAGACCAACGACTAATCCAGAGCACAGAGTTTGGTCACAGCTTATTTTTCTGACCTTGTTGCGACAGTGATGAGATTAGGGCCGACGTGCACAGCAAGCGGACCAAAGATGGCGGGCACCAAGATGTGAGGGAGATGTGGACGTGGGGATCGGAGGCAGATTGGACGCATCGTGTGCGAGCGGGGAATGCCCCGGAGGTCTTGGCAAAAGGATATCTCCGAGGTTTGTACAATTGTAGACGGGCTACGTCACGCCGGCCATTCCGTCTCTCCACCACCATCGCGACAAAATGCTTGGCCGGACACAGCCCCCTGGCCGATTGATAACACTGTCTTTCTATCACCATCAGCCAGACTAAACTAGTATCCAACTTCCTTGTTCGTCAAAAATATGGCTCGAATCGACATTGACCCGCCGATACCTTCATATGAGGAAGCCGTTGTCGCGCCCCCGCCCACAACCGTGCTATCCACACCACCAGCACCGGCCCAGCCCATACGCACCGAAGATCGTCCCACAGGAAACGAACCAGCACCTCCCGCTTTCCCTGCATCGCCGCCCCCGGGATTGCCACCCGCCTACGCCGTCGTCGACGAAAAAGCAACGACGTTTACCATCTACGGCACTTTCATCCACACACCGAACGCGCCCGCCTATCAACTATCCTCACTCCTCGACGCCCGGATCAACAAATTGCAAATACGCCGTTTGCGGGCAGAAGAAGTCACGCGGCTTCAAGCGGGAGCTCCAAATGTCGCCTTCGACAGTCGCCGAGTCCTCTACGAAGCTCAAGACCCGCCCTTCCTGATAAACGAATACTACATCCAAGGCAAAGCCACCAGCACCTTGCCTGGAGTACTACAGATGCGCTTCGGCCTGCGACGCTGGCACATTGCACACGTGCCTTCGCACGGCGAGCGGCCGATCGAGATCATGACGTGTGGGAAATCCGGGGGCTTCACCAAAGCGATCAAGCAGCGCAAGAACGAGCTGGAACCCAGTGTGTGGAAAGACTCTGAAGGCCACGTTTTAGCAACTGAAGTGCTGAAGATGGGTGTGGGAGGGAAGATGCCGACGATTGAATTGAGAGGTGATTTGGACCAGACGTGCAGAGAGTTGATACTTGCGCTGTGGGTGAGCAGACTGTGGGCTGCTTTTGGCGCGGGGAGTGGGTACATGACATGAGAGAGCTACGCAAAACATGTTACAAAGAATGGGGGGGAAGAAGACAGGACGCGACGAGATTGATGATGGATTTTTCTTTCTTCGTTCTACGGATACGCCACCACGCTCATCCCCACGAAACCGAACCCCTCTTACTCCGCGCGAACGACCCTCTTGAACCCCTGCTGCTCAACCTGAGCCTGCGCCGCCGCAATCACAGCATCCGCATTTGGGTCCGTGAATCCGCATCCCGTCTTGCCGTTCTGCTGGCTCGCTGCCTCAGCACTGCATACACCGTCACCTGTTGCAGCGACTTGGCTGCAGCATGCTGAGCTGCAGTCGGCATCGGAAACGCATCCGCCCGTGATGAACTGCGCGCCGTTGCCTTGTCCGACGTTCTTGGCTCCAGCGTTGTTGGGTGTGACTTGCGCCATGGAGACGGCGGCGACTTGGGGCAGATGTTAGTTGGGTGGTGAGATGTAAGATGGGCGCTTACTTACGGGCGAGGAAGGTGGTGATTGTGAAACGCATGTTGATAATGTTGTATTTTTCTTTCGAATGTGTATAGGTTTGATTGGAGATATATGGGTATCGTAAATGGTCAATGAAAGAGGTGTATATACGCAGAATGAACGACACCAGGTCGGTTGAAAAGAAACAAATACTGGTACTTGTTGTGGAAGTTGAGGGTGATGCTTTCCTCGAAAAAGCAGATATCATCTGCCCTTTTATCGTGGAGGAGCAGAGGCCCCATTCACTGCATTCGCGAGTGCAGTGCCCGCACGGTCGCCATGCGCGCGATCCTGAGGCTGCGACTGCGTGATCGGCCGCTTTGCGGTCTTTTCTGAGAGACGAGATGGCCCCTGTTACAGCCTTGCGCAGCCTTGCGGACAAGCTGATACAGTGTGCGAGGTAACTATATGTGGGTGCATATACGCTACGCTTCGGGATCTAGATCGTCAGGTGCTGTTCTTATAGCGAAAGAAGAGGTGGCGTGGAGAGGGAAGTGCGCGTATGCAGTCTCAAGGTGCGTTTCAGGTACTGTCACGTGAGCGGAGCTTTGGGAGGCGAAAGGTGTCAGATGGGTTTGACGGCTTGGCTATAGCCTTGCACACGTCTTAATGTGAGTCTGATACAGGTATTAAATTCCTATGATTCATGCTATGAAGAAAGTTATTGTTGCTGTTCAGGGTCCCATACCCTTTCGCCTTCTCATAGTCTTGGAACGACACCTCTTCCTCTTCCCTCATACCCGTTCCTTTGAGTGACCTACTTTCCGCCACCGTAGATGGTGATACTTGTATTTGAGATTATTCATGGTCGTCCCCTCTCTGCTACACCCAAGTAGTCAGCCTAAGCGAAGAACTTGAAGAAGAGTTGGTTTGCGCCAACCACCGCGTTAGACCATCACGGCCCCTCTACGCCGCGAAACGCGGTCTTGCTGTGTGCCCAACCGTATTCTAATGCAATTCACCAAGTCCACCTTCTCCTCACGGGGATACAGCGCAGGAAGAAGGGGAAAAGACAGCGATGAAACTTACCCAAGTCCTTAAGTCTACAATGCCTCATGAACCCTTTTGTCCCATCATCGCACTCCCGCAATAAATAAATCACACCGCTCTCAATTTCTCTCTCACTCACAAGCGTACAATCGTTGCGCTTCGCCCAGCTTGCGAGCCAGTCTGGAATCGCTGGCTGTGTTTTTTCGTCGTCGAAGCAGCCGTTGTATGGCATGATCCCGTCTTTCTCGCCGTGAATTTCTAAGCTAGGGAGGTGTTTACTCAGGGCGCATACGGTGCAATCGTTGTGAAATGATTTGGCATCAGAGTGAGGAGCACCCGAGGGTGCTGGTACGGCTGTGTAGAGTTTGCCGCCAATTTGGTGGCAAGCGAGTGTTTTGAGGAAACCTGCTCCGATGCCATGACTGTTTAGGCTGTTAGTCTGGCATACTTGCCCGCTTTCACACTCTCAGTCGGGCGGCCGTCGTCTTAGTCGATGCAAGACTATGTGCCAATGTACAGAGCTCATCCTGACCCAACCACCCAGTCCATGTCCGTACAGAGCATTGACTGCACATTCTGAATGACATCCGCAATCAGCTGCACATCTTCCTCCATCATCGTCGCAGTATGATACTCAGTGGCCGCCAAAGTCCCATCTACGCCATCCGGAAATGCCATGGTTGTCTCTTGACTACAATTATCCTCCGCTAGGTACGTAACGTTGTAGAAATCGTAGCCAGTGCTGTATCGGTCGTGGAACCCGAGGACGAGCGGGTACGCTGTGGTAGGGCTATAGGGCCAAGCGCAGTCGATGTGGAAGCTGCACGTACGATTGCTAGACGTGAGATTGTGCTAGGGCGGCTTGCGATAGAGGATGTGTTTCTCGTAGAAGCCCCAGCCCCAGCTTGTGCGGGTGCGGGTGAGGATGACTGAGGAGGTAGTGAGGAGTGGGAGAGAGAGCAAGGTTAGGAGAAGCGATTTGAGAGCGACGGGTGCCATTTTGATGTGAAATAAGGTAAGTAAATGGAGGCGAAGCAGTGGAGTTGCTTAATGCTGATCAGGGAGATGTTGAAGAGTGACGGGAAGAGTCCAGAGTTTTAAGCTATTGCTTGCTTTGTTTTGACATGGTGTTCGGATCGCTTTTCTTGGCTGAAGGTTTTTCAAGAGGTCAATACGTCAATCTGACGTGAATGGTCGGCGCATCAGATTCAATCTTGAAAGTTGCCATGATGCTCTTTGGCTAAGCTCGACAAAGAAGGGTCCCTGATAACCCCTTGTATCATCGACGAGGCATGCGACCATCAGTCACATTTCTCAGTTGCCAAATCATCTCATACGTCGCGCGACAATCCCTTTTTCGAAGGGTTGGGATACCAGCAACCGCGGGGATATCAGCTCTCTCGTTTCCGCTGCACGGTGCTAGAACTGTCCTTGATGACCGTTCTCGCCAGCTCTTCGTATCGCACGGGTGGCATGACTTGTCAAATTAATGGCTGAGAACACCACATACTTGTCTGAGCTCTAACTTGGACGTTGCGTCGAGCATGCCGATTTTGGCTTGCCTGAATCATGATGCAAACAAGGCCGCGCAGAGTTCATGCTGAAGTTTACGATGAGGACAGGAAGAGAAGCAAACGACTGACGGCCACGGCACATCGCATCTCAGCTGGGACGCATGACTAAGGGGTCATGAAATCAAAGGTGACGTTAGGCCAAGTCACCGACTTGGCGGAATTGGCATCTACGCCGAGTGAAGAAGAAAGCGACGCACCCGACATGATCTTGAATTGAAACGTGAGAGCTGCGCATGCGATTAATCCTGTGTTACTACCTCAAAAAAGTCCCAATTTTTAAATATTGGACACAGCAGGCTTCGAAAATTTTCCGCTTCAATGTGGCGTTCTGACCTCTATGGTTGGCCAAGATGTGCGAAACCCAGGATGCGTCGCAGAGTTGCCTCAAATACCGGGACAACAACATCCAGGCCAACACCAAGCCTTGGTACTAGGGTATCCGCGTACGCCGAATCTTGAGAGGCTTGGGAAAGCTGTGTATAAAGAGTTGAAATACCCATATGAAGGCTCGGTAGGAGTAATTAGCTGTTGATCAGTCTCTCTTCATACACATTCGCTCATTCCGTTCTCTACGTTCTTTGACAGCACAACTTCATTCTCAAATAATTTTCCTGGCAATCAAAATAGGGCGTCACGATACACATAATGTATACCACCATTCTGTCCATAATCGCGAGCCTAGTGCTCAGCGCAACCGCCGCCCCCCTCACCACCTCACCTCTAGCCCTTGGCAACGGCCACGTCCAACTTCAATTTTCCATCGACCTAGGCAATCCAAACGCCATCAACACAAACGCATTCGATGCCAACCGACTCTTCACCTTCTCCTCTACACACCTCATCCACGCTGTCCCAGAAGAAGTCGTCAATGGCACCGAACCCACAGGCGGTCTACCCGGCACATCGGGCACCTTCAACTTCGGCATCAACAGCGCAGCAAACATGATATGCTACAATATCACACTGCACAACTTCCAGGGCGAGTTCGACTCTCCCGCTACGACGGCGACGCATATCCACGAGGCTGCGCGCGGAGCTAGCGGACCGCCGAGAATCGCGTTTCCGAACCCGGAGCCAATTGAAGGGGATGTGACGGTTAGGAATAGTGTGGGATGCTTAAAGGGACCTTTTACTACGGGTGTTATGGTCGAGGGGAAGGATTCGGGTGAGGGATTTCATGTGAGTATGATTGAGGCGGATCCGGTGGCGTTTATGGCGGATACGCATTCTAGTTTGGCGTTGCCTGGAGCGGTTCGGGGGCAGTTGGCGTAATCCGCCACAATCCTCGGTTTTCAAATTGAAGTATTTTTGGGATGGGTGAGGGCGCAGCAGTTCCTTGTGATGGACATCATCCTCTTCCCGCAGTAATCTGATGTTGAACAGACCGGTAGAGTTTCAAATAATTTTATCTTTACCAAGTATCTACTAGTGTTGCAATGTTTAAGTCCTTTATTTCAATTTTCACTCAGAGTCAGTGTAGCTCGTAAGGAGCACCAACAGCTACTCATTTTTTCTTGCCCCTGAATTCTTTTGCAAGATCCAGTATTACCACTCCCATGTGTTCGTTGCAAATTCACCTTTGCTTTTGCTTTCCCCAATATCTCAGCCGGATTTGGCGACCTCGCCTTCCTAGCCCCCATCGCTTTTCTTTCCACCATCAGTCTTCTGCCAATATCCATGTCATCAATATCAAGGTGGCTCTCTCCATTGTGGTCATGGATAAGCTTATAGCCTGAGAGCTCCTGGATGGCCTCCCACTTCACCATACGTTCGTGCTAGAACGGCTCGTCAACATGTATCCTGTACCGCCTTGTGGCACAACGACGTTCTTCAAAACTCCTCTGTGGAGCAGCAATTTCAAGTTTTACTCGAAGCGCATCCTTGGTCTAATATTTTATCTTCTTTAGCAGAACATGAACAGTAACGCCCTCATCATTTCCTATTTCCCATCTGAAAGCGTTCGTGCGTGTGCGACGGCCGTTAGTCTTGCCGCTAAACGTGATCTTGCATCTTTTGACCGGCGGCATGGTCATTAACATGGTTTTGAATGAACCTCGCAGCGACGGGATGGCACGGAGATTCGCAATACGCCTTTGTTTTTCATCCTCTTCGTATTCTTCCCTATGGGACTTACCGAGAGCGCTGGGCTCTGCCTTTAGTGCCTTCAGGTGTTCTGCATCTTTTCGTGGCTGTTCCCAGCCGGTCTTGAGGAACGCTTTCCGCCCTTCAAAGTTCGCCGACAATCGTTCGCGTCAGTGGGGAAGAGAAAAAGGCTGGCAGATGTCATCGGATCTGACCATCTTATCGAAACCTATTTCCTTGTTAGAGATCTTGAAAATCCAAGATTCATAATAAATCCGATACTAGCCTCGCTTGTACACGCTGGGATCAGTCGTTCGGACATGTTGGTTGATCGTTGCTAAAAGCCGGAGATGGGGTTATATAGACACCACAAGGTTTGCTAGGCGCGAGCTTGCTGCAGCGCAATGAATGCTTTTGTATGTGACGGAAACGACTTCGACGTTCAGGAATCAATTGACCCTCACATATGACTAAAGCAAGCCGCCTCAGGAGTATAACTATAAGCAAACTGAGAGCGCAAATGAATCCTATAGTAGAGACGACATGAACCAACCTGCAATCTACACAAGAAGCGAGCTTTTCCCTTTCCGCATCCGTCTCAGGGCTGACGAGACCACACAAATTGATGATCTTATTCTCAGCCACCTGTTGTGCTTTGATTTGCTCCGGGCACGACAGGTTGACGAAGACTGGAAACAGGCCATCGACGCCAGGGATAACTTACACGAAAAGCTGTTCCTCCTCCCAAAATCACTGCGAAACGCAAGTTCGATTGATCAGTCAGATTACATCGACGGGCTTTGGAAGAAAGTGGACGATGAAAGATTGAAAGACGACCCGGATACGGCTGTCTGGAATGCCATCAGGCTCAACCCTCTCCTTGAAGAGAGAAAAGGTAACGTGGTAGACAGCGGGGCACACGGTGTGAATCCCTTCGATTGCCTGAGCCCAACTGTCCCCAACATGATGGCTGCTGAGAACGATGATACGAGGCCTTTGCTCAATTCCATGTTCCTTACGTGGCCACCGATCCCCTGTGTTAAGCTCTTCGGACAGTGGCAGAAGGACGAACATACATCTGCCCACTCGCCAATCTCTCCAACGTTTATGAGCGACACGGGTATGACTATTGGGCAGTTGGCTGAGTACATGGGTCCGACTGCAGATGAGGAATGGACACCGCATGCTTTGCTATGGACGGAGGACGCGTGGCGCAGGTCTATGGTCTAGTCAGAATGCTCGGTTGTGGGAATTGAGGTATCATGACAGCGGCAACTTGGGCAGCATGTATGAATCTTGCATTTCTTTCTGGCTCATGCTTCGCTCGTTTTGATCGTGGATTACGAAAGTAGATCGCACGTCGCTGTGAAGGTGGATATCGCTAAGTTAATGCAATTCCTTCTTCCATTGTTCCAGAACCCAGATCATGTAATCGTGTGTTATTTCGGTAGTGCCCCGGTGACGCCATCGGAGGACTTTTTGTCGTTGGTAATAGGGTTGCCGCACTGGATGGCCACACTAGCCCGACTTCATCTAGCGCCGAGAAATCAGCCTGTCGAAGATGCAGGGAAAACGTTACCCAATCTCTCCTACGTCCCCGCGCCACCCAATCTTTGGCCAGAGAAATGGCGTGCTCGGTTGCATGTAGGCTAAATTGTGCTCAGAGCGCAACGATCGCTGACTCGTGCGCGTGCGCGAACTATGGATGAGGCGCTCGTGATCGACTAGAGCATCCTAAGCTTCGCCATGAAAAGCTTCCATGCACCCTGGTGCGAGTTTCTTCACCTCCGCCGCATCGCAACGTCGCGATAATCTTTCTACAAGACCATGGCGGTCATGGACCCCGAGAAAGTATCCCACGATGTCGAGACGGCACCCGACTCCCTGGGCCGAACACCTTCCCACGTCATCAACGAAGACCGCCTGCGCCGCTCTCTATCAGCACGCCAAGTACAAATGATAGCTATTGGAGGTACCATAGGCACGGGTCTTTTCCTTGGTACCGGTAAAGCGCTTGCTACGGGCGGGCCCGCCTCTTTGCTCATCTGCTACTCCATTGTCGGTTTCATCGTCTTCTGTACCATGCTCTCCCTAGGAGAGATGGCAGCCTTCGTACCAGTCGCAGGGTCCTTTTGTACCTTTGCAGGGCGCTACGTTGACGATGCGTTCGGATTCGCGCTTACCTGGAATTACTGGTTCAATGATGCTGTCAGTACGGCGGCCGACCTGGTCGCACTGCAGCTGTTGATTCAGTATTGGAGCGATAATGTTCCCTGGTATGCGGTGGGCATTGCTGTGTGGGTGTTGATTGTGTTGGCGAACATCATCAACGTCAAAGCCTACGGCGAATTAGAGTACTGGCTCTCGTTGCTCAAAGTGGTGACGATCGTCATCTTCATCATCTTGAGCATCGCGGTGAATGCTGGTGGAAATGTTGGCTATGGGTATATCGGAGGCAAATTCTGGACTATTGGCGACGCACCGTTTGTGGGTGGCATTGGAGGTTTCGCATCTGTCTTCGTTACCGCATCATTCGCATATGGCGGAGCGGAATCGATTGCCATTACTGCAGGAGAAACGCGTGATCCGGCTCGCATCCTCCCCAAGGTGGTCAAGAATGTCTTCTGGCGCATCCTGCTCTTCTACATCCTTACTGCGATTATGATTGGTTTCAACATTCCGTACAACTACCCGGGACTCAGCACTAAGGACAGCCGCACGTCCCCGTTTACTATTGCTTTCCAGATGGCAGGTTCCAAAGCTGCAGGATCATTTGTCAACGCTGTCGTTCTCACCAGCGTCATCTCCGCCGGAAACCACGCTCTCTATGCCGGATCGCGTCTGCTGTATACACTCGGCACTAACGGACATGCGCCCAAAGTTTTCACCAAGCTGACGCGCTACCAAGTCCCATGGGTCTCGGTGATGACGACAAGTTTGGTATCTATCGTCCTGTTCTCTCTCTCTTTCGCTGGATCTGGTCAAGTATGGACATGGCTGCAGAACATCGTTGGAGTTTCGAACCAATTGAGCTGGATTTGCATCGGCATATCTTCCCTTCGCTTCCGCGCCGGGCTTAAAGCTCAGGGAAAAGAGCATCTTCTTCCATTCCGCAACTGGATGTACCCATGGGGGCCTTGGGTTTGCATTATCCTCAACTCCTTCATCGTTCTGGTTCAAGGCTGGTCTTGTTTCAGCCCCGCTTTCGCCCCAGTGAGTTTCGTAAGCTTCTATCTCGAGCTTCCAATTTTTTTGGTGATGATCGTGGGATGGAAGCTGTTGAAGAAGACAAAGTTCAGGAGAGCAAGCGAGATGGACTTGGAGACAGATGTCTATACAAAAGATGACATGGAGCCAGAGGAAAGAGGATGGAAAGGAAAGAGCAAGAGGATAGGAACTTGGCTCTGCTTCTGAGCTGGGACGACATTCACAAACATTTAATCAGGACCTCGATGTGGCGGTCGAAGCCTTGGGAACAGGTGTTCGTGTCGAAACCCATCTGCCTAGGACCGCAATACATTCATCACTATTTTCAATTCTTTCCATGATTGCGCTAGTCATCGCCGCAGTGCAGATAATGGGAACCATGTGATCTGATCGCAAACATCAAACGGGTCTGGGGTCGTGGGCAAAGCAACAGCTCTGTGCAGATTCACAACGCCCAGCAGCCTCGCCGCGCCTTGCTCAAGTTGCAGCGCATTGGTTTCAACACCCTGTGCCACGTGCAAAGCTGCCAGTAAGATGAAGCGCCCCACGCCCACGATCTAAGAAGGTTACAAGATCACCACTACCAAGACGCGAGCCTGGGCGCAGGAATGGGACGCCTGAAAAGCGGGCGCTAACCAAACCCCAAAGGGACTACCTCGCATATTTTCAGCCTCTGAGAAACCCTGCGCAACGTTGGATTTCCGCCCCGCATATCCTCTAGACCTCATCAAGCGTGCCATGCCCTCTCCACCCACTCATCGACTGAGAATGAGACGGGGATATGGAGATGGTCTGGCGCGTTGGAAATGACACGAGTTGGGGGCCAGAAGATAAATTCCGGTCGGAGATAATCTCGTGCGCTGTGCAGCTTCTCTTGATCCTTTTTCTTGCTGCTTCCTGACCGCGCTCTAGGTGGTGCGCTGCCGTAGAAGCAATTGCATCCAGCATCATGTCTGGTTTCTTTCCTTGGCTTGCACTCATTAGCGTCGCATCTGCTGCTTTATTACCGCCTCCGGTACCTGCGCCCACAGCTCCTGCTGTTCTTCCAAGGCAGGATGCCTCGGACGCGAACACTACAGTTGGTTTCTATGTCATCGGCACTTTAGACGATACCACTGCCTGTAAGATCTAGTAAAACAAAGCGGATGGTAGTCTGAGTATTGATGGCGATGCAGGGGCAACATCGGTTTTCCCGGAAACGGAAAGCTACCTTTTCACACGAGAGCAGTACTGGCAGAAATGCCCTTCATCTTCCGTTTTCGAAGTAGACGGGATCACGACTACATCTGTGCTGCTGGCGACGGGCTGTTCAGCATGGACGAGTTGTTCGGGGACCACGTTGTATAATGGCGATTCTAGTAGCACATGGTCAGTCTACCACTATGCGGGCTTTCCAATGCAATAACACTAACATATCTTTGCAGTGGCGGAGACTTCGGCCTGTGCTATACGGACCTCAAATTCAGCTCCTCGGGAGCGCCTTCAGCTTACACGCGCATCTACTGCGACTGGACGGGACGACATGGCGATTTCACAACGAGTCTTTATGAAGTTCTTCCAGCAGATGGTACGCCCAATACTGCAACTTGAGCTGCGGATCTTTTCTGACCTTTGACAGCAACTCCAACACCTACGACATCATTCGACTCGTCCAGTTCCGCCGAACGCACCTCGGCGCGCGTGCCATCCTCCACCTCAAGCCCCAGCAGCGCAAACCAAAACGACTCAGACAGCGACGGTAGCAAAGACAATACGGGCGTGATCGCAGGGAGCGTGGTCGGCGGCCTCGCTGTGATCGCATTCGCCGGCGTCGCAGTACTGTACATTCTCAAGCGCGCAAAACGCCACGAGAAGCCCACGCCACGGTCCTCATGCGACAGCGAAACTCCGGAACCTCAGGCGCATGGCAGAGCAGAGATGACGGGGGTTGGATATCACGAAGCGCCGTCTTATAGCCCCATGGCGTCTAAATATGGTCATACGATTAATGGGGGAGAACTTGACGCGCAGCATACGACTGCGGAGTTGGGTGCGATGCCGGAAAGGGAGCCTGAAAGAAGGTTCTAAGACGTATGGCTAGAATGACGATTTGTACGAGTTATTTACTTCCTTCGGGAGGGGTTCTGTTACCTTTTTATCTCAGACAATGAATCATGCCTTCGTGAATCATTTACAAGCGTGAAATAGACGGCGTGTTAGCGGGCGGTTTGTTTGACCCATGGCAACAATGTACTACGCAGGAGGAATACAAGGAGATATCGCATTATCACAGCGAGGGGAAAAGAAATGTATCATTCCCCAAGTCATTCCATCTTATCAACGGGGTTCTGGAATGCGTTGCGCACAACGATGGGGTTGGCTGATGGATGCGTGGTGTCGAGCGTTTGCGTACCACGAGAGAGAGGTTTCTCGGCTGCTGTTGCTGCGCGTCCCCATGGTTGGATTAGGAATACTCCGGTTCCTACGTCGTCGGGGAGGAAGTGCTGAATGGGTATATCACGCTAAGCCAGGAAGCCCTTGAGCAAAGACTCTGTTTTCTAATAGCGGTCTGGTAGGTACATTGCCGCGTTCTGCGCGGTAACTAGAGCAGTGATGTCGGCGTATCTGCTGGGGAAGTTCTTGAACGGGAGGAACAAGGCGGCGTTGCCTCGTCCGCATCGCCAGGGGCCGGTACAGTTGGCCTTGTGTAGCTCGGTTACTGTGGCGTTGAGGTCGGGATCGGGGTTGTGACTAACTTGTCTGTATTTGGAATGGATTTGTTGGATAAGTCGAAGTTCATGTAGAGTTCTGGGTAATCCTGGTAGTTTGATCTGACTGCGGGTAAGCCTTTCTTTACGCTGATTTTTGCGGCGGTTAGTGCCTCTTCGGGTCCGATACCTGAAAGCATCAAGATATGGGGTGTGAGTTCGCCACCGGCAGCCAAAATGATCTCTTTCGTGGCCTTGGCGGATGATGTCGCGCCGTCTACGTTCGAAGAATATCGCGCACCTTTGGCTGTGAGCTTGTAGCCCTCTTCGAATAGGATTTCTTCGACGTGGGTGTTGGTCATGAAGTAGTTTGCGAGACTCTCCTGACCCCAACCAGAGTTTTCTAGTTGTTCCTTCGCGTCGTAATCCGCATCAGAACCTCAATCCCATTGCACTCCATTAAGATGGAACCGCCGCCAACTACATTGCCTACACTTACTACCCACGTTCCGTTTTGCATGAACGGCTCCAGACCAGATGTGATAGGGCAGTAATTCGTCTCGTTAATATTGGCAAAGCACGCCACAATTGCCGCTACTCTGTTATAGATAACCCTATTCTCGATTACCAGAACTGTCACTGGGTTCGTTAGTAGTCTTGAATAGTACTCGAAGTGTTAAGAGTATCTTTGGGATCTTCCGTCAAGCGGTTCCAAACAACTGTCCCAGTCAGATCTCCACCCACGATAACATAATCAAAGGTTGCTAATACTGGTAATAACTCGCGAGACTATGTAGCTGCAACGGCAGTCGTAGTGAGACATCCGAGAAATCCCGCCAGTAAAGAAATCTAAATCGCATGCGTCTTACGGAGGCTACACGACTAACTAATAATTAGGCTACACAATTCCATCCTCGTACCAAAAAGGCATAAATGCTACACTGGTAGCGTTGAAGCTCGTATAGAATCCTATACCATGTAGTTTTTATCCATAAAACTGCGTGGTGGCACCAAAAGTCATTAATAGATTGAGCCACATCTAGTGCGTAGGAAGTTGAAGTCGAGTCCGTATATGCAGCGCACCTCAGGTTCCCGTCAAATCCCAGTCCTTTTCAACTCGGGCCATTTCTTAATTTGATATCACAATGCTAATTCCACGTCCTTTGCGAGGCGTTGAGCTTGCCCGCTGTCACCCCTTAAAACCCAAACAGGGAGCTGCTGACGGGTCAGTGTCTTTACCGTCGCTTCGCCACAAGCGTCCAACCCAACACCGCCCTTTGGCATCTGCAAGACATACTCACAGAAACTTCACTATAGCCCCACCTCTTTGCTCAGCGTATTTCTTAAAGCTCCATACATACAGCTCACGGAAAATTGCGACCGCCTAAAGTGTATTACTTGACCTCCATCGCCATCTCATAGAGGGATTTCACTTCGAACAAAAGTGTCGATGATGCGCATTATGCGAAGACGTCTAGACAGATTCTATGCTAATTTTACAATAGGCATGCGAGATCAATTTGCCTCGAGCTAAAGCAGGATGAGCAGGCAGGTACGTCTTCGCTTACAAGTTCAGCCAATGGCATACCCTTCAACTAGATTCCTGCACTCGCTGTGCGGACAGACCAACTCTATAGAGATTTTAACGTCTGTTATGAGCAGTGATATGCATAGCCCCCAGGCTCTTAGCAACAGCTCTATTCACCGCAATTATCGGTAGCCTGCTAGGGAAGCTTGTGCCTAACAGGTCAGCACTCAAAGCGAAACAAAGGATTTGGTCACGGGAAATTATTTACGTGATAATACGAGAGCTTTCACGGAGACAGTCTGTAGGATGAAACTCTTCCCTTCCAATGCGCATCGAATTCTTGAGTCGATGCCTCTCTTTACTCATCGGACCTGTCTTTACTCACCACACATGGTCATACCTTCGCCATGTCAGATTTCACGAGCTTGCCAACACGAAATCAGGCCCTGATCCCTGTATCTTTCATCATGATCGCTATCAGCACAGCTTTCACGATATAGAGGACAGCCATTAGGCGTCAAATGTCTCGGAGGATGAGACATAGTGTAAAGATGCGAAATCCTGGGCCACGGGTAGAAGTGTTCCCGCCTGCATGTATTGCTTCTCTTACTCGCGCCTTGGAACCTATAGCTGCTTTCAAGCTGCGCTCCACAGCTTACGAGCTAAAGAATAATTATTTTCTTTTCTATTAGAACCTACCTTTAGAAATATAGAGCCATCCTCCACTATCCCTTGCAGTGTGAAGCAAACACCATTGCCTATAACTGCCCCTTTCACATCAGCGACTAGCTCATGATACTTGGCGCAATGAGCCAGCTAGATGTGTTTAGACGAATCTGAACTGCTGTAAGCGTCTCAAAGATTATGAAAAATGCTTTTATTTTGATGACTATCGCGGCTGACCTTAATGGCGCTGGCCGACTGCTGCGCGATCCCTTTTGGCAACCGAGCGCTGTGGACAAAATGGTCTATGTGAATCATCTTACGTTTACAAGCCAGCTACTCAACGTCTACGGGATGTGGTAAGTCAAAGTCTCAATTTGTGTATACCTCCTAGTGTTGAACTTCTCAAAGGGTTACTGCTGGGTCACATGGGTCAGTTATTATCATTTGACCAATCTCGCGGAATCGTTTACTGATTCCGTCACCTGAACAGGGGACTCCAATGTTTTCCACGGTGTTCAATTTCGATTGTTATGCTTTGTTGGTTATAACTCTTAATGCCTCCTTCTGGACGGTTATACAGCAGTGTCCTTTATGTACTTAGCCCAATCCTCTGTACACATGATCTGGACCCAAATCAGCACTGGGGTCGCTCGCTACTCTCTGAATCGGCACAATAGGTTTTCGATTTCTAAGAATAACTAAACTAGGAAGAGTTCTAGAGAAAGAGTATACCCTTGCCTTAGTGAGAGGTTATATAGGATAGCTAGCCCTCTGACGCTAGCCGATTAGGGTGAGTCTCTGCGAGTGTATCGTCTCGCACCTTGACTACATGCTCTAGCAGCCTCACGGCGTCCTCGATCTGTCCGTTCGCCTGGTAGCAAACACCAAGCTCATGCTGCGCATTCAGTCGATCTGGATCATCTTCACCTAGCACTTCTCTGCACCGCCAGCACTCTTCTAGCGATCTCACTGCTTCTGGAACTCTACCATCGATATATAGGCATTTTCCCACCTGAAAACTTAGCTCGGCTATGCTTTGAGCATCAACAGATATGTTTGTGTTGAGTAGTCGTAGTGCGTGCGACATGTATGCTCTCCATACGGCCTGATTGGCATAGTCGTCGCTCGGAAAAATCTCGGAAATATGTGCCAGAGCCTGCTGCACCACATCTGCGGTACTGCCATACTTGTCTACCCAGACTCTGGTAGCTAGATGCACAAGCCGATGTAGATCGTACCATTCTTCTCCTCTATGGACTTCACTAGTGTTGTCGCTTTCACGCCTTGACACGAAAGAGTAGCCGCAGAGCGTGCCGATAGCTTCTTCCATCCGCTCTCGCGACTGCCCCTTCGGTAACAGCGACTGTGGTATTGCCTTCCACTCGATGCAAGACATGAACGCTAGCAAATCTGCTGCCATCGCATCGCGCTCTCGAAGCTGACTGAACGACACCACCCACGTCGAAGCGACTGCGTTCGCCGAGCCCTTGTAGCGTGTTTGATCGCGGAACTCTTTGCTTATCAAACTAATAGTGTCTTGCTCTGTGTGTCTTAGCAACCGCAGATACTTTGTGATAGTCGTTCTGTTCATATTCAGATATGCGGCAGCCTAGGCGATGGCTAAAGAGAGGCACGCTAACTTGCGTAATAGTTCTTCGACTTCTTCGCGGTCCTTAGTAAGGCTTTTTCTTATTAAAGACTTCTCTAAGAAGTTCGTAGTATCTGGCTTGCTTATAGAACCTAGCTCTAGAACGTCGCCTCGTGTCAACGACACGGCTAGGTCTTGCACTCGTGTGGTGAACACGGTCATGCCCTTCTCGCTCTCCGGTAGGTAGTTGATAATGCCCGCAGCCTGCTCCGTGCCATACAAGATGTCGTGGTTATCTATATTATCGAGCACAAGTAGCTACGGCCCAGCCTGATCCGCACTTAGATGCTCTTTCACCAGCTCTTTTGCGTCAACTTCGCCCGTCTCCGCCTGACTGAGGTGCAAAGCAGCAGCAACAGCAACACAAGCTTGCTCATAGCTCTCCATGCTGAGTGCAGGCATCTAGAAGATTGAGACGGCTGATATAGTCTCTTTAACTGTATATGCAAATCGCAAGGCTAGCTGTGTCTTCCTAGCCCCACCGAGCCCCACAATCGACATCTTTTGGCAGCCTGTGCCCCTTAGCAGCGTCTGATTGAGTGTCTCGAGCTCTTCTCTCCTTCCGACGAAGTATCGGTTCTTAGGGAACGGTATGTAGTACGATAGTTTGTTAACAGCTGGCAGGTCAGCGCAAACGGATCAGACACATAAGAAGCTACGTATCTAGCTATCTATGTACGTACCAGGTATACAGGTGGCGATACGGGCTCCAAGGCTCCCCGCTGACGCCTGTGGCTGGGATGATTCCAGGGAGTCTTCCGCGATCGCTCTTCGCAGCCTTTTGAAAGCATTGGTCTCACCTTCGCCATAGTTAAGAAGCGTGAAGACGCCAAAGATACCTAGCAAAGAGTACGCCTTGTCTTCTTCGCGCGTAGTCTGACGCTCACTCGACCAAGATAGGCGGTCCTCTACGCTGAAGGCGTCCAAGGAGGCCCCTGCAAGGGCAGGGCAAGGGATATTTGTGATCTCGTGAATGATTTGTTTGAGGTTGTGCTGGTCGCCTAGATGCGTCTAGTTTTTAGAGTAGAAGCTTACAAAGCGCGGGGCAAGCAGCTCTTAGAGCGTCTAACCTCGAGTAAACTAGCGGCTTTGCCTAAATTCTTCTTCCCAAACCGGTATGCTGGGTACACGGTCAGTCGCTGGCTTAGCGCTAAGCACATCTGTTAGAAGAACATAGCATCGAGTCGCCTCCTGGTACTAGCGAAACATAGAGTTAATCGCATGCTGAAGCTCCGCGGCATTTGCCTTGTCGATGTAACACGTATCCACCTAAAAGTGCCGCAGGCCGTCCTGCTGAGCCTGTTGTACGCAGAAGCGGATCTTGTCGAAGCCAGCCTTGTCACGTCCAAGACCTCTGTTAAACTCGTTAAAAGTGACTTCCTGGCCAGGTAGCCAGGTGTGCGAGAGTATAGCGTAGGCGGGCACGTTGCCGGCGCCTATCAAGTCCTCCGTGAGCGCGATCGTGCCGTTGTGTTGTATCTCGAGCAGTCGCATTTTGTGATGGAGCTTTGGTCGTCGGTTGCATCAGGCTGAACAGTATGGAAGGGCGAAAGGCTGTCAGGCTGTTGGATCGATCATTTGCGCTCTCGTGTGCCGCCGTTGACGTTGATGGATGTGGGTATGTGTATGTTCACACATGGGGGAAATAGCAGACTGCCCCGCTTTGCTAAGCATCAGGGCAGGCTGAGATGGGGTGTCGACCTGTGGAGGCGCCGGGATGAGCACTATTGGGTAGGACATAACGTGGCTAAAGATAGCCAGCATGCGCCACATCTTAAGCTGTCTTAGTGTAGCGGGGGCGTATAATGCAGACTGCTCAACGTACAAACTCCTGCTAGGTAAGCGCATTTAGCCCTTTCGTTGAAACACAAGACCTTGCCTGCAAAGGCGGACAAACCTTGAGTGTGTGTAAATAGAGGCTGCATATTATTAAACTTTATTTAGTTCTATCTTCTGTGACAAAGCATGTTTCAAACGCTTTAAATGGACGATAATCATGCTTATTAGTAGTAGAGTAGTTGTCACGATGCGGGCAGGTAGGAGAGATAGGTGCACGTGATCGGTTTAGTCACTACGCATTACTAACAGGACAGGGTCGGGTTAGGGCAAGGACGTAGCTCAAGAAGCGTACGTTGGAGCGGTGGGCAACATTTGTGCAGCCAATCAGCGCACAGCGCGATTCTTGGCGTCCCTAGCTAGCCAGCGCCGTGACAGTAGGGGTGCATTATTGTTGCAGCTCTTGAAGTTAAAGACAGATTGTCTTGAAGTAAAGCCAGCAATTCTGTATCTTTTTTATTAAAGATATACAGTAGATGGACACATCTAGAGGGCAGACTTAAACTAGCCCAGTCTTCATTAGGCGGCAGGTTTGAGTTGATGGTGCTTAAACCATGTTCATTGTTCTGCGCAGTGGGACATTCCAACCCCAGCGAGGGAGGTTATCACTGCAATCACGACCGTGCAATGCTCGGATCGATGGCCACATCAATGCATTCGGCTTGCAATTGACGCCGCCGAGACTATATCTGGCGATGTCAACTACTCTGGCTTCACTTTTGGCAAAATCGAATGCGCGTTTAACAACAATCAACAGCACAGGAATGTGAATCAAATCTTCGCATATCATTCTCTCTTACACCCTCTGCTCTCTGTCAAGCCTAGTAGTCATCCTCATACCTCTGCTCATCCCTCCCCTCATCATAGGCATCGCCCATATCATCGCCAAACTGTTCAATACCCTCTGTCATATTATCCCACTTATTCTCGATATCCTGCGGGATATCCTCAACCTCCTGAACCTTCTCGCCTGTCCACTCGGCCGCATTTTCTGGGAAGTCCTCTACGTCCTGGACGCCATCATCCCACTTTTGCTCTACATCATCGCCAAAGTTCTCGGCGCGACCGACCTGCTCGCCCGTCCAGCCAGCTGCGTTTTCGGGGAAGTTGGAGACGTCGTTCCCGAATTCGTCAACGCCGTTGGATATGTTTTGCTTGGCGCTGTCCCAGCC
The DNA here is from genome assembly GCA_003268315.1 of Stemphylium lycopersici. Taxonomy (NCBI): domain Eukaryota; kingdom Fungi; phylum Ascomycota; class Dothideomycetes; order Pleosporales; family Pleosporaceae; genus Stemphylium; species Stemphylium lycopersici. The sequence continues at coordinate 180,943 of QGDG01000031.1, forward strand.
GTCTTCTGTGGGGGTGCGTTAGTATTTTGTAGGGTGGGGATAATTGGGGACGTACCAATCTTATCGCTCTCGTGCATCAGTAGTGCACCGCCTGCAAGTCCTGCTGCACCCGCTGCGGCATACTTCCAGCCATTGCCCCCACTCTTCTCTTCCTGTGGCTGAGCGCTGCGAGTTGGGTCGTAGGCGCTCTGCTCGTATGCGCCTTGGTTGCTGTAGCCACCCTGTCCGTAGCCGTATCCTCCTTGTGGTGGAGGGGCACCATAGTCGCCTTGTTGTTGTGCGTAACCGGGGCCAGGGTAGTTGTATGTGCGTTCGCCAGTGTGCTGGTTCACGAAAAACCAGCGGTTATCGCGCGAATCCCATTCCGCATACCACGGCGGGGAGACTGGCGGTGGCTGGGGAGAATGTTGCTGCGGTGGGTACTGCGAGTAACCGGATTGCTGCTGTTGATATTGCTGCTGGTCACCCTGGCCAGAGGAGGAAGATCCCTTGAAGTCTGATATCAGTTCGCTGAGGAAACCCATTGTGAGTGAGGTGTATGTGTTAAGGTATTGTGGAGGCAGATTTGAGGGCTTTGGAAAATGGAAATGCAGAAGCAGTGGGGTTGAAGGAGCAAGAGCGGGATTTTATCATGCACGCCTTCTCGGCTTTATCCATGCGTCTAGAATGCACAACTAGAGCCAAGACAGATCGTCTGTTGATGCGTACCACGCGCGAACAGCCGCAGCTTGAAACGTGGCGTAATTTCGGTGAGGCGGTGCCACTATTTCCGCGGCGGGCCTGGAACGCGGACCCTCGATTCGTTGGCGGGTCCGACAAGAACTCTAAAGGTAGACTAAGTGAGCGATTTTACAGCTGCAGTGTAGTCAAAGACTTTCGTTTTGCAAAGCGCTCATTGTCTTCTGCAATGTAAGTCACGATGCGCACTCCGTGTTTTGTCTGGCAGGCAACTAAGCTTCACTAAGCATTTCAAGGCTGCTTGGCACAGCGGATCATCCCTTTCGACCGATCTTAATCTTCGGCTCCACTCGGATGTGAGGCGCAGCTCAGGGGCTTCCATTCCAGCCGCATCGCTGCTGCGCCACTGTCTGTCAGCTGGAATCAATAGCGCGAGCCAAAAATCAAGCTCAAGCTCATGTACATCGTAATGGTACCCATCTCACACGCCAATACCTAGCATCGCGGTGCAGAAGGTCAGGGGCTTTCTCACGTGTATCAGGCATGCGGTTGAATTGTTGCGTACGCTTGTCTCTCTCTGAAGCTTGGTTTTGTAATTAAATGATCCTCGATAAGGCTCGCTCGATGCTCGCTCGGCGCCATCCTCACACCTTTTGGAATCCGAAAGTGTGTTTTAAGGCGCAGCGATATAAGTCTAATAACTCAAGAAACAAGGAAAACTTTTTCTTTCCGGGTTCAAGATATGTCCGCCCTATGATCAATGTTGCGGTAATTTTTAGAATCAGGTGAAGATGGTAGATATACAGGCATCAAGAAGTAGCACCTCAAGAGTCATGAAAGAGTTTGATAGCCTGTTATGCGCGATTACGGTAGTGAACCCCCAAAACTGTACCCGACGAATCTGACAATTTCTTGGGTTGGGCCTCGAGATGCTGCCATGAGGAATGAAGCTACACCCTTTCTTCTATAGAGGACCTCGTAATGCTTTTTGCAGAAGGCCCCCCCCTTCCAGCGTGAATTTTTTTCCGAACTCTTCATACATCCTCCAACAGGATGGTCCCCATTTCATGCCTCACCAAAACCCCAAAAAGCACACGTGATGCCACAAAATATAAATCTCGGAAAGTTTCGTAAAAACCCAGAAAGCCGGCGCCGCAGCACACAAGCGAGACCATATTAGCATTTTGACTTGTGTCAGCTTTTGGATAAACATGAAAAGCTGAAACTGGATCGTGCTTCTTTTTTTTTTTTTTTTTTTTTTTTAGCTATGAGCCTTCCTTCGAGCCCCAGAGGCCAGATACTTTGGTCTCGTAATAGAGAGACAAACACACATCATGAAGTTGTGTACTTTGAGGTGTCAATCAAGAAGTGAAAAAACCCGAGGCCGCACAGGAAAGCGAGCGGATAGATTTTGGCAGTAGACATTGAACTGTATGCCCGGAAATCTCGTTAGAAATTGAAGGTCTTAGAAGAGACAGAGAGCGAAGGCCGGTGAAGACTTTAATACCTTGAATGTACGAGGAAAGACTTCGCCCTATCAAAAACATCTGGGTAACTTTTGGATACAGATTAGGTGGCCAGTCTGCGGACCAACATTAATAGGGTTTTGGTGGGTTTTGGAGAGCAGAGAGCACATCTCTATCAAGGCGCTTATGATAGGCTTTGAAGGTTCTCTATAAGGTTGTTCTTGTTGAGTCTTTAGACAAGATCAAAGAAAATGGGAATGTATGCAGAAGAGAAGGAAAAAGGCAGAGATGCTCTTTACTTTCCCGCACTCTACAACTGCATGCTCTACCGGCATCTCCATCCCTCACACGTCTTACTCCAGCATCGCTCGAACTGAGTTATATTGTTTTTTTTTTTGCTCAGTTATTTCGTTTTTCAGTCGACTCAGAGGAGCCATCGTCAGGTTTGCCTCGCATTTCAATTCCGCCTAAAGTTTAGGATATCTTAAGTAGTGCAATGGTTCAATATTTTGGAGAGTAGAGAGAAGGAAACTAACATGTATCTAGGCAATGCTTTTTTTTCAGCTTCACATTCCAGTTAACGGTGTAGAGGAGAAGGGCTAGGCATAAGAGAAGCGGCGGGTGTATTTTATACCCTTCCTCTCCTCGTCATAGATCATCGAAGAGATTGTTTTTAGATGTCGCGCACGCAATGGTCCCGGACGAGAGAAACTCATGCACTCGTGCCTTTTCTCTCGAGATCATGATCTCGTGGAATGAACCTTTGTTTAGAATAGTACTAGGACGCAGCACGACATTTTCCTTTATGGAGTTCATTTCGGACCGACCCATGGTCTGTTAGGGAATACGTTTTGATCAAAGAGGAAAAGGATTCAGGGTTGGCAATCGCGATGAAATGGTAGTTTTATACCCCAGTCTTCGCCCAAGCGTCCGCATCCGGGGAGGCTTGCAGTGGTTTAGATTGCAGACGCACATCGTTGCTGGTGTCCCCCTTTTTAGGAACCCATGGCAGCGCAAACATATGTGGGGTGTACCGTATCTCGAACAGAGGGAAAAAGGCGGTCATAGAGCCGCAAAAGCGGGTATCTAGGTAGAACAGGTCGAGAGGCGGAGACATATGGACGAGGCCAATTTTCAGACCCCAGACTAACAGGGAGGCGATCATTATTTTAGAATCATTTAAAAGAGGTATGGATGTGAGGGTAAGAGAACAGGTCGGGAGAGCGTATTATATACGTGGCAGTGACGAGTAAACGCGGGATACGATGCATTCATCGATTCTGAACACCAGCCCATAGCCTCCAAAGCCATATTTGACCACTGCATGTATGTCAACAATCCACGAAAAAGACATAGGTTTACACGAAAATCTTTCACATCATCTCCCATACTCACCGGGGTATCTCAATCAAAAACAACCTTCTTGCCCGCCGCCTGCCCACCACCAAGATCAATCTTGAACTTCTTGCTCTCCTTGGCCAACTTGGCTGCCTGCCACGACGGATGCAACTCGCCCTTGTCATCTCGCTTGGCACCGAGACCCATCTTCCTGTCTTTCTTGTCATTCCGATCACCCAGTGGTTCAGCATTCGTTCCTGTCTGCTGCGGTCCACGACCCATTGGCTTGCCGCGTCGTTGGCGCTTGTCATCACCGGCGACAGCACCGCGTTTGGGATCGAAAGTGGTGCTGCGCTGTTGCTTCTCGATGTGTTTGGCTTTCTGGCCATATTTCAGCTCCGCGAGCTTTTGGCGGGCGCGTTGGCCGCGCCGGTTCTTGCGGGGTGCGGTGTCGGCGTCGAGATCTGAGGCTTCGGATTCCGAACCGGAGAAGTAGGCGGCGTGACTGAGGGCGGGGAGGAAGGCGGAGGATGTGGGTTTCTCGTCGGTGGCTTTGGTTTTGGTCTTTTTGGTGGGTATCACGGCGGAGCCGGAGGTGTCGGAGTCAGCTCCTGAGCCTGACGCTTCCGAATCTTCGTCGGATGGTGGTGCGATTGATCGAGAGTGCGTGCCAGTCACACTGCCTGCCTCTTCTTCGTCAACGTCTTCATGCTCGTCTAAGCTCTCGCTTTCGCTCTCAGCATCCAGATCATCCTCAGGATCGTGTTCGCTTTCGCTATCTCCGATACTTGGCGGTCGTTCGTCGTCGGTTACCGAAGCCTCGCTATCGTCTTCGCCTGACGAAGGTGCTGCTATCCGCGCGCTGAAAGCCATGTACGGGTCGTCTGCCTCGTCGCTAGCGTCCTTCATATCCACATCTTCTTTGTCGGCTGTCTCCTTCTTCTTAGATTTCTTTGCCACCTCAGCCTTGGGTTCCTTGGCTTCATGGTCCGTTTCATGCTTGCGCTTGGCGACACCAAGTATGTTTTTCAGGTCTTCAATGACGCCATCCACGACCTTTTTGACCTGCACCACCTTGAACAGTCGCGCAGTGACATTGAGGGTATTGGTGTCTTTGCTGCCCTCTCGTATCCCCGCAATGTATTCTTGCAGCGGTTCGGCATCCTTCAAGCTCTTAACCCTCGCCAAAGTTTTGCGCAAGTGTTGATCGCCCAACTGCTCGAGATTCAGCGCTTTTAGCGTCTGGTACTCTGCATTCAAGCGATCAATGCTCGTCGTGTCCTTCTTCTTGGTCGCGTCCTTCTTCCTTCGACTGTGCTTTTGGCGCTCAAGCACAGAGCCATGGCGCAGCGCTTGGAGTAGAGGTTTTTGCGCTTCAGCGAGACGCTTCTCGCATGATTTGGCACGTTTCGCGGGGATTGGCGCGAACTTGGGCACCTTTTCGGGAGGGGGTGAGGAGCGCTTTCGTTTCGGCATTGCGGGCAATGATGATTGGGTTGATGTAGAGGTGTTGCGCGGAAATTTTGGAGATGCGCAAGGTTCTTATCGATAAGTGCTCGGACCGACAACACCTTGGGTCGGCTGTTGCGGGTTATCTGCTGACACCACAAACAATAACTGCTGCGACAACATCACCTGCGACCAGAAACGCCGCGAAACATAGTCATGTGTAGCGACGAATAATTGCTTTCGGTGCTGTGCTGCCGCGATCTGTCGAAGCATTGCGTATGTAGCGAGCTGGACTAACCTTGAGAGTATTTTCCTATCTACCTATTGCTCTCACCCCTTCCTGGCCTAACATTTTCCCATAGACTCATGGTTTCTTATCATTTTGCTTCTCAACTGTTAGAGTGAATCTAAAGCTATTGTCTACGCGAATGCGCTCTACAACTTACTATATTCTATAACTCGCGTATCGACGGCAAGTGAATCGCGAGATTAGGCAGCTAGACCTTCGACGACCTGCACTTAGCGGAAGGCGCTACACTGATATTCTGGCTTTGAACTTGAATTAAATATGACGGCTATCGAAAAGCTTCTAGATGAATCTCGGAAATACACAAGCGCATGCAAACGCGACTGGCGACACGAGCGCGCAGTTGCACAAACGATCACGTGACGATACCAGCTCTTACTTATTATATCTAGCTAGATTCAACCTATTATTAGCTTGTCTTTTACTTTTTTCCTTGGCCGGAATTCTCGCATTTTCCTAAACCAGCGAAGTTAGCTGTATTGCGGGCGCCAAGGCACCACTTTCAGGGCCCTTGCTTTCACCTTTGGAACGCCTCGAATGCGATCTTCCGTCCTGTTGCTATAGCACCAAAGACTCGCGAAACGAGAATTAAGTAACTCTTACATCTAATATCTTGAGTAAGAGTAAGGTTTATCTTTGCCTAAAGGATACATGCCGTTATTGTTCTCATTATTAGTACAGCCATGGCATTTATTGATTTGGACGTGGTCCTATCTCTTAATTCGGACGACTTCTTCTCGCCTAAGGCTTTTGTTAAGAAGCCTCTGTCTGTGCGCCTTCGATCGATGAAGCGTTTCTTTCTTTGGTCGTTTTTGAGAGGTTTTCTGGTTGATGACAACATGGCTGTGAGGGGCTGTATGGATGAATGAAAGGGTAGAGTGAGTTTTTGTGTTGTTGTCACGGATATTAGTACCTGAATTTTTTTTTTAGATACATGAAAGTCTATTCCTCACTAGGATATTGAATGTTCTGTTATGGCTTCTGTGATTCCATCTATGTCATATCAAAGGGTCTCCTGATGTGTGGTTTTAACTCCTAGTGTTTAGAACTGATTTGTGAAGTTTGAAATTCACCGTCTTCTCACAAATTGATTTCAACAACGTACGCGCAGAACGTAACATCCAGGCTGTGAATCGAGAGCCTTTGAAGCTTTACGACAAACATACATGCGGAACCAGTCTTAGGGGCAAGAGCAACGCCCCGGATCCTTAACACTCACAAAAACCCCCCACCCCTCCCCAACTCACTCATCCCCTCATTCCATCCATTCCCCCATGCCCTTTCCCTCACTACCTCCTTTACCCATCCCAAAACTTCCATCACCGAAAAGTAAAAAGTCTTCAGTACCTAGAATGCGCAATGCCGAAACCCTCATGCCCTCACGACGCGGTTTCTTCTTCTCCATCATCCTTGCAGCTGGGCATCCTAGAAAACCATCCAGGGCGAAACTCTCAATCAGCCCCCTTCTATTCTCCCAAGTAGAACGAAGCAGAAATTTCCATCCACTTTGACTAAGCCGCTTAGCTCTTCTCACCTTGCCTGCATCCGATCCAAGGAATCCCAGATCATTGTTACCCCGGGAAACCCTCGCATTACCAGCGCCCCCGTCTATTCCCCCTCCTCCTATCCCTCCCCCAGTCCCGGTAACTCACCCATAAGAGCCACATTCCGTCTCTCCGCCTACTTTTCGAACTTCTTTCTCTGCTCCTCGCGACTTGCGATCCAGAGTCTTGCGTTGACTTGCTCGCGGGCACGGAGACGCGCGTTGTGCCGGCTGGGGCCGCTGTGGATGGAAGGGCTTGTATCGCTTGGGAGGGGGAATTGGTGGGAGTCTGCGGCGCTGAGATTTTCGTCTGTTGGGATTTCAGGGTTGCAGTGATTGTGGTGTGGGCTGAGCAGGGAAAGGGTGTGTACGTAGGTAGAGGGGTGGGTGATTTGAAGATGCTGAAGAGATTCATTTTTTGTATTTGTATCCAGATATAATCGGAGACTTCCTTGCAGGTCGTTGAAGGGTTGTTATGTTGAGACGATGGGTTTAAGGGATTGGTAGGAGAAGTCTTGCAGGTCGCCTAGGTGAGAGGCGTCTTTTGTACGGGGTGAAATTATTGCTGTAAGTGCGACACATTGTTATGGAAAATGGAAGCATGATTCCGGGGATGTTGAATCTCTGAACTGTGCGTAGCGCCTCTACATTGAAGGCACCACGCTTGATCTCTCGAAAATTCTCAGAGCGTGAAGCGGTGCAAAACAGGAGGGAAAATTTCGATGATTCGGTTGATGTATGAAAGCAATCTATGTCATTACTCATAAGTAGAAGCAACCACTAGTGGCTATGCAATATATAATATTCTATGAGAGATTTCCAACGCGAAATGACTAGAAGAACGCAGTTATACCATCCTTCCGCCTCAGCGTGATGTGCAAGATGATATACACAATCACACCAAAGCCCAGCATCCCGGAGATAACGCCAAAACCCATGAGGTATTTTGGCTTGTCTGATCCCGGGAAAAGGTAGGCGCCGTAAATTTGCGCCAGGTTACCGAGTGCGTTGACCAACGCGATAGCAATAGCCCTGACCTCGGGCTGCATGGATCCAAACGTCGCACTAGCGAATGATAGCGAAACAGCGTTGGATGCCCAAAGCCCAGCTGCCATGAGTACCAACAAAGCGTATCGCGCAGTGAAATCGTAGATGACGCAGACCAGAATAGAGGTTATGAGCGAGAAGGTAAGCCAGGCTGAGATCACGAGACCGCGGTGATTCGAGATGGAATCGGCAAAGTAGGTTGTTACTGCGGTGCAGACGAACGCGACGGCATAAATAGGGACTGTCATGTACTGAGCGGTGACCGTGTCTGTGTATCCGAGGCCGTTGACGAGCGTAGGGTAGAAATAAGAGAGGGTGGAGGATCCGACAATAACCTGGGACTTGTTAGTTGCATGGACAGCAAAGATATTTCAGAAGCTTCCTACCATGTATCCGAGGATGAATGCGATTGTCCTCCAGTCCATGACGGCGAGGCGGAATGACTTGATCTTTCCAATCCTCTCTTCACCCTCAACATGGGTTTGGATGCCGCCTTCTCGTAGACGTGCGGTGGCGATGAGTCGCTCGCGGTCAGTCAAACGCTTGGTGTTTGCTGGAAAATCTAACAAGATAAAGTATGAGATTCCAGCCCATACGACAGTCGCAGCTCCTTCGATCAAGAACAGCCATCGCCAGCTATTTGGTAAATGTCAGTTGTTCATCGTACATCGACAAGATTTTGAATCACTCACCCGCGAAGCCCGCCAGTACCTTCCATGCCTCCGGTGATTGCGCCGGCGAGAAGACCACCGAACGCGCCACTCAGGATAGCTGCCGACATATACACGCCAAAACGCTTGGATTGTTCGTCTTTCTTGTACCACGATGAGATGATGAGAATGATACCCGGAGCGAATCCAGACTCAAAAACACCAACAAACACGCGCAGCACAACAAGATGCTCAAAGTTGTCGATGGCAGCCATGCAGCAAGTCAAGCCACCCCAGATGGCCATGATTATGGGTAGGTATACGGAAGGCTTGAGGCGGACAAGAAGCATATTCGAAGGCGGCTCGAAAACGACATACGTGACAAAGAACACTACCAGAGCGATGGAATACTGATCCGAGCTAAGGTTGAGGTCATCGGCCATGCCAGCGATTTTCGCATTTCCAATACTGAAATCTCGTCAGTTCACGTATCTGCAATTTACAGGGCAGATTTACTTTGTGCGATCCATATAGGACAGTAGATACATGAGCCATATCGTCGGGAGTAAGAATAAATCAATTTTCTTGACCAGCTTCTTCTCCTCTTCCGGCGTCCAGGTGAAATCGCTGGTGACCTCAATATGCTTTGTTGAGTCCATCTCCTTGATGTCGATGTTCTCTAAAGAGTGGCGTGCCGACGACATGGTGTCCCAGTTGTGGGGAAAGATCGGATGCAGGGATATGCGAGGCGACTCAACAAGATGAAGGGACGATGTAGCACCTTTCGCAACGTCGCAAAGGCAGCTGTAATGATGTCCTGATAAGCGTACGATAATCGTGACACTTTATAGAGCTATTGAATGAAGTCTGTATCGTCCTTTCAGGGTTTGATAGTAATTGCCTAAAGGAGCAGGGGCCGCCCCCAGACTATTTCGGCCCTTCTTCGTTTACCCCAGGTCCCAGACTGTCAGCCGAAGCTGCCGGTTCAGCCCCAGCTACGCGGATGCGTCAAGGGCGACGATTGGTTGTAGATTACCGTAAGGTGTATTCCCTGCGCGAGGTTGCAGCTCTTCTGACTCGTGTGGCTCGAGGCGAGAATGTGCCACTAAGCGAGTGTGGATGGGTGAGGGTCAGATCTGCGCTCGTCGGCTCGGTGCGTACGCTCGCCACGAGGTCGTTCGGGCGCTGGTTCACTCCAACGCTCGGTAGTTTCCCGGTATAGTGGAGTTTGCTCGCATCGCTCTCACCCGTCGGTACCGAAGGGAAAGACTGTGTCGCCACTGGGTAGTGTGGGGTTGACGAATGCGGCGTACTTAAGAATGTGGAGGGCCAGCGAGGTCATGTTCGTTCACCTCTTGTTTCAAATACCCGATTCCCTCGCTACACCTGCCGTACTTCGTCAGACCTCCTCAATCAATCGTCCCAATCACCGGCTATGTCTCCTTCCGCAATCGTGCCGCAGTCAGACCAGACGGCGCCCTCAAATGGCCACGCGAGTGCTGCTCAAGTTGAGCAGAGTGTCGAGAATCCTGTGTACCTCACAACCGAGCCAAAAGAGGATTTTGACTGGAAGATTACCCTGAAAGGCAAGGTAGTAGCCATCACTGGTGCAAACAGAGGTTGGTCGACCCCTCCTTGACCAGAAACAGCGGCTGACGACAAACAGGCATCGGTCTTGGACTTGCGACGGTATGCCTCGCGAACGATGCCGCTGAGATCTACTCACTAGATCTCTTCGAGCCGGGCGAGGAGTTCCAGGCACTCCAAAAGGCCAACCCCAAGCGTGTCCACTACCTTTACTGCGATGTTACCTCTGAGGAGAGCGTCATAAAGGCCGTCGACCAGATTGTTTCACAGTCGGGCCGCATTGATGGCATGATAGCTAACGCAGGCATGACCAAGCACCAGCCCGCCCTCAACTTTGACCGCCCTCAACTTGAACAGCTGTTCAACCTCAACGTCTTCGGCGCTTACTTCTGCGCGACGGCAGCAGCTAAGAAATTCATCGAGTTGGGCATCAAGGGCTCAATCGTCTTCACCGCGTCCATGACCTCGTACCGTCCCAATCGGGCGGCACCGTCAGCGCCCTACGGAGGAACCAAAGGCGCTGTTCGCAACATGGCGCACACGCTTGCGATGGAGTGGGCGAAGCATGGGATTCGGGTCAACTCAATTTCTCCAGGATTCGTGCGCACCCAGATGACCTACTACGTCGAGCGGGCGCCCGATTGGAACTTGAAGATGCAGTACTATGGCGGCATGCCTAGATTGGCCGATCCTCGCGAACTAGGCGGAGCCTACGTATACCTGCTCTCAGACGGCGCCAGTTATACCACCGGCATCGACATACCAGTCGCGGGCATCGTCGGAGCGTGGTAACGATGTTTATTGTCGCCTTTTTTCTTTCTCGTATTAAAGCATTGGGTGGAGTTTGATAGCCGGCCCATTTGGGATTGCCAGAGGCAACGAAATTTCAAGATTTGTCCAGACAGTTCTGCTTTTTTCTTCTGCATGAGTCTAGAAGGCGGGTGGTGTCATGCTAGTGACGTTACCCATGGCGGCGTCGACGTGGGTGTGCAGGTAACGAAAGAACCGCGGAGAAGTTATCGCGACACGCGACAGGTACAACTGACTAAGCTGACCTAGGTATCCATGTCGTGACCACGGGAGCTGCCTACACTCCCAGATTTTATTTCTTTTTCCTGCTTTGAGACCACTTCCTTTATACTCAATGCCTTTCGCACCAAGTGTTTTAGAGAGTCAACTTGCAATGCACCAAGTACATTAGGCCTCCCTACTTCAACCGGTGGTGGACAGTGCACAGGGCTGGCGCGGGGTCCTCACATCCGAGGCGCGCATTCTGCAAAATCCCCGTCCTTTGTTCCTCATGATATCGCTTTTGCCCATTCCTGCGACATCTACCCAATACCCGCAGCCTGTTCCTTCTTGGACTAGCTGATTTTTCGAGCCGGCGCTCCTTATTCCCCACGTCACCACGTCCAATCCCCAAGCGAAACCCGGAACAGCTCGAAGCGAAGGCTTACCAGCATGCACAACATCATTCGTGATGCCCGCATCCTCAACAGGCCCTCCTAAGCCTCGAAAGCCCCGCCCCTCTAGAGCACGAGTAAGTTTATGCGTGTTCAGCGCGTCTGCGACAATCACTGACTCGAAGTTTCCTGTTGCTCGCAGGGCCTGCGCACAACTACCGGCTGGTAAGCTCATCCACGCGCTTCCTCAACGCGTCACAACATACTGAACTGTGGCAAACCTCTTGCAGACGTTAGCTAACGCGTTCAGCCTAACATGTAGACGAAGAAGAGTCAAATGTGATGAGTTGAGGCCTCGATGCGCAACATGCACCAAATCCGATCGGGAATGCATATACTCGTCCCCAAACGATGCTCCGACAGGCACACCAAGCAACGCCTCTGGCTCTGTACAGTCGACCTCGCCAGCACAGGAAGAAAGATCGGTCCCTGCATTGTCACCTGACCCTATCCGCAGGGCCGCTCACGGGGATATAGACCCTGACGCCTGGAAGAACTCACCAGAACTCTTATTTGAGTCACCCTCCACTGTGATAAATTCATTACCATCGCCTAATTCAGCACCATTAGCCTATTACGACTTGCTTGCCGAAGATGCTGTCAATAACATCGACAAATACAATCTCAATTTGGACGTTGACAGACCCAGCCTTTCGCGACCTCAGAGTCCCGCAGCAGGAACACCAAACATTGACCCACGACAGGGTCCACAAGGTCAAACTGCTGAATCCGAACCTCCGGTGGATGAGCAATGGAACTCTACGAATCCCATACCTATGATGGACGACGAGCTTGTGCTTTTCAAACACTACATCACCTCTATTGGCCCCATCCTGGATCTTAGTGATCCTTCCAAACAGTTCACCACAGTGGTTCCTTCACTCGCAGTCCATAACGTGGGCTTGTTGAAGTCACTGCTTGCTGTCTCGGCACGACACATGGCGCTCTTGAACGAGCCGCAGCTCCACCGGCTCAACATCCAAGATCCCGTGTCGAGCCCTGAAACCACCAGTAGTAATCATCTCCGAAGTCCATTTATTCAAATTGCGACCCAGTATTACTACGAGACTCTGCACTACTTGTCCAAGAACCTGTTCTACCCGTCCTACTCCAAATCTAGAGAGATCATCTCCACTTCTATACTCATAAGCACATATGAGATGTGGGATGCAGAGGGTCAGTATAGCAACGGAGCATGGGAAAGACATCTTCGTGGTATTTTCTGGATACAAAGAAGTCAGAACAATAACGGGGAGTGCAGAGATCCGTTGCGAAGGGCTGCTTGGTGGCAATGGTTGCGCCAAGACACTTGGGTCGCGTTTCGCGAGGGACGGCGAGTCTTGACGATATGGAGACCCACCAAGCGCCTAATGGACCTGAATCCGGACGAACTGGCCTTGCGGATCGTTTACATTTGTGGCCGCTGCGTGGACTTCGCCGCAAGCGAAAAGAAGTACGACTTGAACACACGTATCGAGCAAGGCGGAAAACTGCTACAGGCCCTCGAGGATTGGTACCATGCGCTGCCATCCGCTTTCCAGCCTGTCCATCAGGGACCGCCGCCGAGAGCGGGAGAATTGTTTACACCGATTTGGATCCACCCTCCTGCATACGCAGCTGCTATCCAGAACTTTCACATTGCTCGGATACTTGTTCTCATCAATCAACCATCGATTGGAGGGATTGACGAGTTTCGAGTTCGACAACGAGTCCTGGATGAAAGCGTTGAGACTATCTGCGGAATTGCCATGACGCATCAAGGAATGGACTTGCCCAGTGCCATGATCAATGTTCAGGCCGTATACACTGGTAAGCTTCTCGCCACACCACGTTCAACCCGATGATATGCTTACGATATTCAGCCGGTCTTTGCGTGCAGAACCCTGTCAAGCAGACGGCTATTCTGCATCTCCTAGAGCAGACTCTTGACATTACCAAGTTTCCACCCAAGACATTACTCACTGACTTGACTAATTACTGGCGAGCCGAATCATGATTGACATCACATTGCGCAAGCTCATCTCACTATTCTACCTGCTCCGTGTATGTCTCGGACTCTTCCAAGAACAGCTCGCGCACCCATCAAATCATGTCCGCATATCGCAAGCATAACCAAGCTGGGGCTAACTACCGCACTATCAAAAGGTCCATCAAGCTTGGAATGGTGCCTCGTGCTGTCAAACTGGGTCTTCCTAGTGCCGAATTCCGGTGCAAGGGTAAGAACGAACGAGAGCCACGTTGCGACCACACTGCTGTGGGTACCTGGGGTATGGAGAGACATTATCCAAGCTTTTTGGCTCCACACAATGCGCAACAACGTCGTGCGAGGCTGTCCAAGATGGGGTAAAAGCGGGGTGCATGTTCAAGAGTGTGGGCCTTCCCGTTCGTCTGGATGTTTGTGCCTCGTAACGAGGCACATGCGCTGGGCATCGGTCCCCATTTACGGCAGCAGCCGCCGACTCAACGCTTGCATTTCCGTCAGCGTCATGCACGGCGAGCGCCAACACCTGCTCGTCTCGGGCTCCAATGAAAGGTCAATTTCCCCGCATCTCCTCCGCCTCGAAGAATCCGCGCGACTTTGCCTATCATGTGTCGCCTCTGTTCCGACACCTTTCCGAGCCTCAGCACTCACGCGTAGCAGCCGGTTGACCTGACGATTATCCCCATCGAAGCATCACCGTCTTTCGTACACTCAATGAATCGCACTTCAACCCGATAACATGACAGCAACTAAAGAGAACCGTACTTTGGCGATCCTAAAAGCCGCGACAGCAGGCAAGTATGGCGTCATGGCCGCAATCGCGTATGGAGCTCACTGAAGACGGGTCACACAACACTAACATTGCTTAGATACAACATTGAGCAGTTGACCGCTCTTGTACGCGCCGCTGAAGCCAAACGATCGCCGCTCATAATTCAATTATTCCCATCCACGCTGAAGCAACTGCCTCTACTCGCCCATGCTGCCGCACATGCCGTCAAGACAGCGACAGTGCCGCTTTCCCTACACATCGACCACGCGCAGAATGTAGAACACATCCGAGGAATTATCGCAACGCTACCCGTAGACTCGGTAATGGTGGACATGTCGCATTATGACGAAGCCGAGAACCTGGCAAAGACAAAGATTCTCACGAAAGAGTGTCACGACAGGGCCATTGCGGTAGAGGCTGAAAGCGGAAGGATAGAAGGAGGTGAAGACGGGATCGCTGATACAGGCGATCTTCAAGGTAAGGTCGTCTTTTGAACAGTCAAGGCTGCTAGCCAACACAACGTAGCACTCTTCACATCACCCGAAGACGTCGACAACTTCATCGACGCAGGAGTCGATATCCTCGCACCCTCAATCGGCAACGTGCACGGCGATTACGGTCCCGCCGGCCCCAAAGAAGGCCAATTACATTACGATCGCCTTGAGTCAATAAACACACAAATCAACAAGCGCGTACTGATTGCGTTGCACGGTACAAACGACTTTCCCGCTGAAGTCATGCAGCGATGCATACGATCTGGCGCGGTCAAACTCAATGTCAACAAGCTGTTGCTGGAGGTCGGCAACGAGGTGTTGCGCAAGAACGCACCGACTACTCCACTAGCGAAGTTGATTGATATGCAGATGGACGCGATACAAAAGGAGACAGAGAGGTGGATGGACATTTGCGGAAGCAGTGGGAAGGCTTGATGGTGCTGTTACTGGATGTGGTAGCATCTCACATGTGGGACCACCATAGTAATCGAATAATATCGGGCTACACAACATGAATCCTCCTGGTCTCTCTATTGCGCAAAAAATGTGAACACTAATCCTCCATGAATGCAGGCGACTTGGACGCGGAATCGCACCACATGGCATGGACCAGCAAGTAAAGGAGAGCTGCACCAATATCTCCACCGAATCATAGCAGTCGCCAAAATGGAAATCATTCAACAGCGATGCGAGTATGCGCCGTGCGTAACATAACCTAACTGAACCCCTCTCCCCCTTTAAAAAAAGAAGAACAGACGGACGGGCAGGGGCGAGAAATGGACTTCGCGCATCACATGATGAGAACACCCCCGGCAAAAAGAATGAGGTCTTGCCCGGAATCGAACCGGGGTTGCCGGAAGACACTGACGATGAATCAGAATCCGGAGTGATAACCGCTACCTGTGTGGTTTATTAGCGGGGGCAAGCTGGAAAGGTGGGTGGAGTGAAAACGTACACTACAAAACCGATGGGAGAATCTTGAAATACAAAATATAACTTCACTGCAAAAAAGCAGGCGTGCAACCTACGATGGTCATGTCGCTGGTGGGATGTTTGAGGATCCGATGATGTCAAGGCGGGGCTGGACTGGGTGAGGGGCAAGGAAAAAAATTGCGGTCGATGGGCTGGGTGATGCGAGGGTCGACCCACCGCCCTTGGTTCTTGGTTTGGGTAGGTCAGCCGAGAGGGTTGGGGTTTTGCGACACAGGAGTATCATACGCGAGATATTGTAAAGATATTATGATGGAAATGATAAAATTGACGGTCTTTTGCTCGATTTGTAGAAATGCGTGGGTGTTGATGCTTACATGCTGCATCCCAAAAGTCGCAGTCGCA
The DNA here is from genome assembly GCA_003268315.1 of Stemphylium lycopersici. Taxonomy (NCBI): domain Eukaryota; kingdom Fungi; phylum Ascomycota; class Dothideomycetes; order Pleosporales; family Pleosporaceae; genus Stemphylium; species Stemphylium lycopersici. The sequence continues at coordinate 197,053 of QGDG01000031.1, forward strand.
TGAATTCAATACAGCACAGCGATACTAGGAGGCAGAATTCCGCTTGTTTATGGAACGCTGGACCCAAATTAGGGGGCCAGGAATAGAGAATTTGGTAGGCTGCAGCATCGAGATGCTGTGTTAAATGAAAGAGGGCTGAAGTTTCCCGGCGACCCTCTCCATAATCCTCTGCGGCAGTAGGCTCTCATAAACATGGCTTGCCCACTCACAGCATACGCGTCGCGTAAATGCCGGATCGATAATTTCTTCAATGCCGAACGCGTTCGCAGTGCGAACTGGGTTCATTAACCGTTTGTACTCATTCTCAAGCTCCATGTATCGCTTGTCACGAGCCTCTTTGCCTTCCTTCCGTTCTATTTCCCTGAGCTCAAACGAATGTCCCACCTCGATACCTCCTTCCAGAGGTAAGGAGCCCCATATACCAGAAGGCCATGCGACACGCATGCGGGGGTCGCGACAATCTAGCATTATGCCTCCTGCTACACCATAGACGCGTCGTACGATGACGTTGAAGATGGGCATGGTTGTGCTGTAGTATGCTCCAGCGAGGGTAACGCCATGCCGCATTGTCGCTGTACGCTCGGCGATGGTCCCGATAGCATATCCGGGTACATCCACGAATTGGACAAGCGGAATATTGAAGACGTCTAGGAATTTGAGCATGCGCGTAATCTTTTGAGATCCCAACGCATCAAGTGCGCCGGCGTTGACTTCGCAATTGAGCGAGACTATGCCGACTGGCCTGCCCGCAAACCGCGCCAGGCCAACAATTGCGGTAGTCCCCCAGATTGCACCAATTTCAAAGAACGATCCTTGATCTACAACCTCAGTAATGATGGCGCGTGGGTTGTACATCCGGTTTTTAGATCGCGGAATGATTGATCTCAGATCCTCCGAAATCCTGTCGATTGAGTCTGAGCAGTCAATCGTTGGCGGCAGGTTCGTGCCGCAGTCAGGAAGGTAACTTAATACTGTCCTAATCTGTTCGAAACAGCCTGCTTCATCAGGTGCCAAATTGTCGATAGTGCCATTCGTGCAATGCATCGCAGGACCTCCGAGATCCGTAAACGATAATCCTTCTTCGAAAGTAGCGTTCTTGACGACAGATGGACCAGCATTGAACAGTGAGCCAATGTCTCCAGCCATGACAGAGAAGTGACAAGCTACAACACGAGCCGCCCCCAGCCCAATCGCTGGCCCCAGTACTGCACCCAAGTTTGGTATACCCATGTTGAGTTGCTGGATGACTTGTGTGAAGGACGGCATCGGAGGGACGTATGAGAAGCCAGCGGAGCGGATCGTGGTGACGGAGCCACCGCCAGAGGAGCCATCGACGAGTTTTACTATGGGCAGTTTGAGCGCAATCGCAAGCTTCTCCATGTAAATCTAGACTTGTTAGCTTGTATGCCATGTTCATGACGTCCAAACATACCGTCTTTTCCATCAATGCGCCATCAGCATGTCCAGCTCGTATCGAGAAGTCATCTGCCGTGAAAACAATCTTTCGACCTCGCAGCCGTCCGAAGCCTGTCAGTTGTTAGGGTGTAATTGAGCTACCTCAAACGCATCGTACCTTGCACATTATTCGACGGCACGTAGTCCTCCGGCTCTTCCTTGACTGGCCCTAACTGTTTCCACTTGACCGTGCCACTGACACTTCCCACTTCTTGGAAGCTTCCCTCATCGAGTAATTGCTCGACTCTCTCGCGCACCCATAATTTTCCAGCCTGTTTCTGCCTCAGGTACCCCCTGTTATTTGGATCGGGTGTGGCAGCACTTTTGCGCAGTGTCGCAATCTGCCCGAGTATATCTGAGTAATCGGCGGGTAGATCTGAGTCTGCGCCTTTTCGCCTTCGTCGCTTGGGCGTGTTGGGGGTGATGTGGGAACTCACTTGCGCGAGTCGGTCTTTCGCGGTATCGGATGACATGGACGCTTTCTTGTTCGGCTGTTTCTGGTCTCGACCTGCCATTATGGTGAATCGAAAAGAAATGGTACAAGATCAGCAATTTGTACACCCGCAACGGAGCGAGAGCGTGAATATAACATTGTGATGATTCGGCCTAGTATAAGGTGGTTGTGGAGGAATGTTAGGGTGCGGCTGGGGAACCGAGGCATCTCGAAGCTCCCCCGCTTACCCTCGTTCATCCCACCCCGACTAATCGCAATTTCACAGTCGCGACCATGTCGTCTCTATTACACGCTCACCAAATGCCTAAGTTTCCTGCAGTGGTCCAATTGCAGGGTGTTTCGATCTCAGCGAGCTTCAGGTTACCTTGATCTCACGTTTCAGCATCAGTTCTGCTTCTCCCAAACACAATTCTATTCAATACCTCAAGTCATTCTCTGCCAATCAGAGACATCAAACTCAGTGGCGGTTGAAGAGCCTATATTCCAGCCCTGTTTTTTTTCTCTGAATTCACTATGTTAGGACCAACACAAAGACCTATCAAGCGACTCCTGATCGCAAACAGAGGCGAAATAGCCACGCGCATCATCTCTACAGCGCGAGAACTCGACATCGAGACATACGCCATCTACATTGCCGAGGACGACTCTCATGCTGTCCGAGCAACTCACGCCATTGAGCTTTCCTCGGCAAGCACTTTCATGAACATCGATGAGTTGATCAACATAATAAAGCAACATCAAATCGACGCCGTCCATCCAGGCTATGGCTTCCTCTCCGAATCAGAGAAGTTTTGCAAAAGAGCATGGGATGAGGCAGGTGCAGTAGTAGTCGGTCCGGGTTGGGGTATCCTTGAGAATACTGGGGATAAGCTGAAGGCGAGACAACTTGCTGAGAAATGTGAGTAATCGACGGTGGGCACTGAATATTGGCACGACTGAATTCATCACAGGTAATGTTCCGGTATCTCCGGCATTGCAACAGCCCACCAACAGAGTTGAAGATGTTGAGCGCTTCGCGTCGCAGTTTGACTATCCAATCATGGTCAAGGCTGTAGACGGAGGTGGAGGTAGGGGTATCCGACTCATTCGCAACGCAGAACAACTCGCATCCTCTGTCAAACGAGCAGTTGAAGAAAGCCCATCGAAGCAGGTTTTCGCCGAGAAAGCAGCCGTCGATGGCTTCCGCCACGTCGAAGTGCAAATCATCGGTGACGGCACGGGGAACGTGGCGCATCTCTGGGAGCGCGAATGCAGTATACAACGACGATACCAAAAGATCATCGAGTTGGCACCTAGCGTCGTGCCAGACCGCGACCTGATCGCCGGAGTAATCGAAGACGCACTGCGAATGGCCAGACATGTTTGTATTCCAGACCCATTACCAACACACAAGTCTAATTTCCAAACAGGTTCACTACTTCTCCCTAGGCACATTCGAATTCTTAGTTAACCCAACAACAAAGCAATACTACTTCCTCGAAGTAAATCCACGCTTACAAGTCGAACACACAATCACAGAATGCATCTCCATGACCGACATAGTAAAATCCCAACTCCTGCTCGCCCAGGGAGCTACACTGGAAACGTGTGGTCTACCCACCAGAGCACGCGAAGCAAAACGAACCCCATCCGCCCATTCCATCCAACTACGCATCACAGCCGAGAACGTCCAGAGCGACTGGTCCCTCTCCATTGGAAAAATCTCATCCTTTCAATTCCCTGCCGGGAACGGTATTCGTGTAGACACGCACCTCATCAGCGGACGTCCCGCCGTCGTAACCGCAGATTTCGACAGTCTCATCGCAAAAGTCATCGTAACAGCGGGATCTTGGGAGGATGTAGTGCGGAAAGCCCGACGCGCACTAAACGACACGACCATCAATGGTGTGAAAACCAACATCTCGATGCTAAAAGCCATCGTCGCACACCCCGATTTTCTAGCCGGGAAGTGCGACACACAGTGGCTAGAGACCAAACAATCCCAACTGCTTCAGCAGAGTCAAACCATAGGCTCCACAACGCCATCTAACGCGCTAGCCACACAGAACCCAATGTCTTCATCTCAATCGGCGACCGTAACAACAGCGAACACCCTCTTCAGAAAAGGCGACGCGTGGTCCCTGACCCTGTCCCCCACCCAAGCCCCCAAAGCAAGCGAAACACCAGCGTCACATCACCTCGAGATAACACGCGTCCTACGCAACGACTTCCCCTCTTCACTAAGTGCAGATATCCTCTTCACTGCACCCCTCTCTTCCTCTTCGTCGTCATCACTACCATCAGCGCCCCAACCAACACCCTACACCCTAACCCTAACCTCAACTTCCGCCAGCGCTTCAGCCGCAACGTCGCAGCACCGCCGCGGCAACCCATCCGACGCATCACACATCATCATCCCTTTTCCTGGAAAGCTGGTCGAGGTGCTGGTCGACGAGGGGGATGTGGTCAAAGAAGGGGATGTGGTTTGCGTGGTGCAACAGATGAAGATGGAGCTTGAAGTGCGGAGTCCACGGCGGGGGAGGGTAGGATGGGTTTTTGATGTTGACGAGGGTGAGGATGTGGGGGAGGGGGTGTTGGTTGCTGTGTTGGAGGGGGAGGGTGCGAAACTGTAGAGGGATCGATTCGTCGTGTGCTTCTTGTTTGAAACAAATTTTTTGGTCATTGCACTCCGTTGAATTCGATCTACACTCTGACTCGTAAGAAATCTACTCCATAGTCTCACACCTCACAGTCGTATACACATTATCCTTGGTTGCCCGACTATACGGACACACCTGCCTCGCCTTATGCACCACCTTCTCCAAATCTTCCTTCGCTAACCCCCTTACTTTGACGAGCAGCTGCACGCGCAGTCCCATGTCGAGGTCTTTCATGCTGCCCACAAGCTCGACGGTGGACTCTACAATCGAGTCCTCGGGCTTCGACGGCATTTTCACGCCGAGAGAGGGCGCGGCGGCGTTCATTGCGGATTGGACTGGTGTTTTGTTAGTTGACAGTACGTTAGGGTGATGGGAGATTGGCAGGATTGTAGAAGTGGATGTATGGAGGAGAAGATAACGTACAACAGGCACCATACCCCGCTGCGAACAATTCCTCGGGATTCGTCTTCCCAGCGTCGCCTGAGCCACCGAGCGCTTTGGCCATAGTGAGGTCGACCTTAAGGTTCTCGCCGTCGACGTGGCTGGTTTCGCGTTAGCTTTCCTTTACTTATACGTTCCATCACCAGTCCAGAGATTTGTCTCTGGGAGAAGGGTGGAAGAGATGAACGTACCCTGTTCGTGCGCCCACGACCTTCGCGCGCGCAGAATACAATTTCGGCGCCGTCTCTGTGTTCAAAAAGCGACGGCATGGTGTCATGCGTTGGGAGGCGCGCAGGCTCTGGCGGAGCATCGGCGTCAAGGTTCGGGCTGCCATTGTGCTCGAATTGGTAATCGTACTGAATGTATGCTGGAAAAATAATTGATGGCTTGAGCACTGGGTATGTAGTGATGAGCTGTGCAAGATCGATCGAGATATTTCGATTACGTATACCCCGAGAAAAAGTAGAATTAAGCCGGGTGTTGGGGCTGTTGTGACGTATGGCTACCTAGTGATGTTCCTTTTGCTGCGCTGCGCGGAAAAGTCATGACGTATTGCGCTGGTGGCTTTAGTGGAGCGGGCGGCGTTAGCGCAAGGGACTCCCGCCGCTAAAGGGGGAAGCGAGATCTTGAGATCTGGGGAAGGCGCGAGTCGTGGCTGGGCTGTCGGAATGGGTGGATTTTGGGGTGGATGTGTGCTAGCAAGCTTAGCTGTTGTTGTTTTGATGACAGTTTGCTGGTTCGAAGATACTTCTATTAGTACTCTTTGTAGCCTATGGGACTTGGAACTCTGATAGCTTTTTGGAAATGCACAATATGAACGTTTGAAAGCGAAGGGCGTTGGATCCTGCCTGCATAGACAATACCCATTGAATAACAGCCTTGCGTCGTTTACATTGTCTAAGTGCATCGCGAAATTCTTTGAAGCTCGCTGAGATATTTTGGAGCAATCCCTAGGCGGTTACGCTCTAGTCTTCTTCCTCATTATCACTAGAAGCATCCTCTTTCGGCGGCTTTGATGGGAGTAAGCCACACCGCAAAAATGGTAGGAAGACAATGATCTTCGCATCCTCCTCAGTCTTCACGAGACCACTGCCGAGTAGCTCCCAGGACAAATTAGATAATCCTCGCTGTAGCTCGAGAATTCTTTTCTCTGTCCAGTCTGAAAGATCCTGCTCACTACGCAGTCTTTCCGCTGCAGCGTAGAAAAAGCCTGAGAGGACTTCGAGGGCATGCATTTCCGGGCGTGAGGATGCCATCACAATGAAGAGACAATCCACGTTATCCATAATTTCCGCCTTCAAGCTTTCATGCCACACATGCTCAAGGCTCATCCCAAAGATCGTATAACGCCCTGGAGTAGGCGGAGGTTGTGATCTTCTACCGAAAGTGATGGGCAAACGTTCGAAAAAACGTGGGCTTTTACCAGTCCAACTTGCATAGCTCTCCACACTAGAATCCAAATCTTTGCGTGTTCCTGAATGGATATAAAGCGGCTGCCCCTCAGTTGGGAATTCGCTATCACCATTATACTTTTCACTATCGTCCCAGAGTCTCAACAAGGCATCCAATCGGCCTTGACCGCCATCCCAGATAATGTCAATTTCATCATTCATATAGAAAGACAGAATGAGTCGGCTGTATAGATGAGCAACGTTGGCAGCAATGTCGGGGTCAGAGTCGCTTTCTATCAGGTGTTGCCAGTGGTAATGTGGCCGATCCAAAATACGCCCGTACACATTGAAATTAACCAAACACTCAAAGAAACTTTTTACTAGAATGGTGATTGTGCTACCCATGGTTTCCGTATTGCCGTTTGCTAATGAGGTAAAGTTGCTCAGTTTGTGTTCGAGCACGATCCTTGGGTCTTGAAGAGAAACGATCTTCGGACTAATGTCACGTGGGTAACGCTGGATTCGGGCAGGATTTACCCCATAAGCATGTAGATTACTCTGGAATAACCTCAGTGCTAGCGGGCCTTTCGTGGGCCATTCTTCTGAAGTTTGGGGCCAATGGCTGAGACATGCACTGCCTAAGGACAGCGCTACCTGGTGTAGGTCCGTCCAAGGTAGTCGAATGGCCGTCGGTTTGAGCGATGTCCCTCTTCGTACCTGAGCACGGATCGCGGTCATGATGATAGTGACCCCTAGCTGTGTGATGGTTGCCGACCAATGTAGAGCCCTGAGTCCAACAAATTGACAAATAAACCCTGATAGTGAAAGCAGAACTGCCAGCCAAATGACCGTTTTCCTGCGTACATCTAGGATGTATCTCCTCTTGCGTGCATCTTCAATGGCTTGAGTCTGCAGTTCATCAAGAGGAAACTGGAAGTTTGACGCTCTGCTACTCAAAGAGATCCTCGAGGTCCGAATTTGACGATCGTTGGTATCGTTGATGAGAACGTAAGAATCGAAATTCTGATCACCCATCTTGCAAGCCATCTGCAGTCGGAATATCGTTTTCACAAGGTACGGCCTTTTCAATCTAAACGTTTGCTCGACCGTTGTAGCCTCGACGACGTGCGAGCACAACGCGACGCCAATGAAAAGCACGCAGGAGCCGGCCAGATATAAGGGATATGCGTAGTTTTGGACGGGTCTGTCGCCCTTTTTCTCCTTCCAGTAGTAGGTCATGAAGGCTGGAATTGCTAGAGCAACAATCTGCATGCACATGCCGAGCACACCGAGCAACCATAATTCGCGCTGGCCAACCAGGGCTTTGTGAATATTGAGCGTGATATTTGGCGACTGTTGCGCGAGGTCCTGAGGCTTTAAAGGAGGTGGCCTGAGTCCATAGTCGAGAAGTTTGAGCAGGGGGCTCAAAAACTCAGGGACCTTCGGATCGACTTCTTCGATCACATCATTCTCGGAAAGAGTTCCAAGGTCACCCATGTAAGTTCCATTTCCGGCGTGAGGATTGCGGTCTCTCATCAGAATGTCGGAAAGTTCTGTTGATTCTTGTGAGTGGACTTCCTTTTGGTAAACGACCAATTCCAGGATCTGTGCATGACCTGGTTGTCGGACGACCCCTCCATCAGTCCACAGCTCAGAAGTCTCGTCAGATGTCGATGATAGTAGCTCGAGTTCTGCTATTGCTAGCTTCTCTCGTGCCCTAAGTGTCGCCGTGAGCAGATGAACACACAAGATGGTCAATGTTCGCTCTTACCTTCCTATCAGAGCTTTCAAGACTCTAACATTCCCGATCCTGATTGCAGATACAATAGTAGTAATGATACCCAAAGGCCCAATGGCGAGCAGGATGTTGTCTGCCCAGCCCAGAGACATGCTTAGAAACTGCTTTGTGACCTGCTCCCCGAAGAGTGTAAGCAGAGGCGCTAAATCACTGAAGAGATTATTAGAGAACTCGTCTCCAACGAAACCAGAACCAAGGGAGGACTGATTATTGTTCGGTGACCCCGTCGGAATGCCAGTGCTGGCTGGGGCGGTCGACGTAGGAGGCATTCCGTGGTCACTGCTAATGCAAGTTGTAGTGCAGAGTCATGCCAAGAGTGCTTCGAAGATAAGGCAAAGCTGTACGATTACGACAGAGCCGATGGGTAACTCGTACCGGGACAAGGCCGAATAGGTATGACCTTGCCAAAAATTGCCGATACGGGCTCTATGGCGCGCCTCGCAACAGGGCAGAAGCAAAATAGAGCAAGGAACGCAGTTCCTCTGTGTAGTGAAACCTTGAGGAACAAGCCGGAGAGGAATTGTGACGGGGAGGCACGAGCAGAATTGTAGCTGAGGGCTGTGATAAGTAATGCATCGTCGAAGCGAACACGCATGACCAAGGCTGAACTGGCGCTTGGAGGCTTTGATCCCCCTCCTCGGTACCATGATTGCCATCCTTGGTATCCTCCTTACCAACATCGTCTTTAAGATTTGTTAAAGCTCATTGGGCTTGTTCGCCAGGCAAGTAAACTGTTGGCTGATGAGGTGCCCAGCCACGCATCACGGCAGGCGCCCATCGCAATCACCACCCAAAGGAAAGAACGAATTTTAGCTAAAGTGCACCAATCAGATTGGATGTGTGGCAACCTCGAAATCCCTCATGGGCTGGACGGAGATGTAGAGCTGAGATGGAGCTGAGGATGAGCTCACTGCGGCTGAACATGTGGAAAATACAGTAATAGCGGGGCTACCAGGGGAGGATTGTATGGTCAGTAGGCAGTCACGAGTGCTGGAGAAATATGTGGAGCAGGCGCAGCACGTGCTTTCGCCATACCGTATGCAATGGTTTCATTCAGTAATCTAATGTATTCTTTATCGCATCGTAAACCCCTGTCGCAGTCAGTATAAAACAGCACACACCAGCGTCCAAACACGATGCACTTACTGGTAACGTCGGGAATGATAAACTGCTCAAACATGAGCCCAGTATGTGTCGCCCACCCGGTCACTCTCTTGACGGGTGCCTCCAGCCTCAAGAAAGCCTTTTCTTGAATGGTAGCAGCGACCTCAGCACCAACACCAGCATTCATCATGCTCTCGTGCACTACGATAGCTCTGCCGGTCTTCTTCACACTTTCTAGTACCGTCGCTCTATCCCAAGGGTATATGGTCCGGAGATCTATCAGCTCAACGCTGCATCCAAAGTCTTTTTCTGCTGCTGCTATCGCAGCTGAGCATGTGTATAGTGGGGTTCCGTAGGATACGATTGTCACGTCTTTGCCCGTCTTGAGGACTTCGGCCTTGTCGAGCGGGAGGTGGTATGCATCCACTGGAACATGCTCTACAGCGGCGCGGTATAGGATCTTGGGTTCCATGAAAACGACAGGGTCCTGGCTGCGGATCGCTGAAAGGAGAAGGCCCTTTGCCTGGACGGGCGAGCGGGGTATTACGACGCGAAGGCCAGGGGTGTGGGTGAAGAGGGCTTCGGGGGATTGTGTGTGGTACCTAATCGACGTGTTAGCCTCCCCCCCCCTAAGCACACGCGTCGATGTTTGCATACAGAGCGCCATGTCCCACGCTGCCTGATGGCATGCGTATCACCAGCCCACCACAGTTGACGCCAGTGCTTCCTGAACGGTATCTATACTTGGCCGCCTCGTTGTGTATTTGGTCGAATGCGGGGAAAACGTAGTCGGCGAATTGGACCTCCGCTACTGGCTTCATACCCTCGGCAGCCGCTCCGATAGCAAAGCCTACCAAACCTTGCTCGCTGAGAGGGGTGTTGAAGACGCGTTCGGTGCCAAAGTCGCCGGCCAAGTTCATTGTACACCTGAAGACACCCCCAAACTGGACGTCCTCTCCAAAAACCATGACGCTCTCGTCTGTTTGCAAGGCATGGCGAAGGGCTTCATTGACGGCGGTGTAGAGGTTTATGCGCTTAGTCTGACCCTTTTGTATTTCTGGGGGAAGTTCGGGGTTCGCGAGGGTCGACTTGGCGGTGTGGTGGAGGATTGGGGTGGTATCGTACTCAACCGTGCCATTGAGACGTGCGCCAGGTGCGGCGGCAGAGTATGGTTTGTACTGGATGCGATGTTGACAACGCGAGGGGAAGGATGCTTGAGGGCGCAGCAGGTAACGCGACAATGCACGAACAGAAGGTGTCTTGGAAGCCATGTCTACGAAAACGAAAGCAATACTTCTATCCAGCGCCCGCACAAAGATAGCACATGGATGGAAGACATGGCGGGCGCAAGCATGGGAGCCGACGGTTGTGCGGTTGTATCGCGCGGCTAACCGCGGCTCTCCAGCTTTCACACAAGGCGGAGACAAGCGAACGGGCGCCTGGACAGGAAGGTGGCAGCACGTGATGGAGGCAGCCACTCGTGACATCACCAGCCACAGCCAGCCAGCTTTGCAGCCACTCATGCGCGATGACGATCTCCGGCCCCAAACGTTCCCACGGCTGGTGGAGACTAGCGCAGCCATGCTTCTGCAGCACTCTCGTCTCGCCTATCTTTTGTTTGCATGCAGGGAATGGCTGGCGGGACGGGCACAAGTTTCAATGTTGTTCACAAAAGTAAGGAGCATGGCGCCATGTGCAGCTCCAGCACGCAGTGCTTGGCTGCACTGTGCACGACGGGGGAGGAAGGGTTATCACATGCATTGATTGCCTAGGTGAGCACTCTGGGCACTCCTCGAGCTTGCGTCTTGTGGTGCTAGGCCCGCCCATGCACGGGCCTACCAAACCGCTGCTTCCGCATCATTATTTGCGCGCCCACGACAAACCACTTCCTCTGTCAAACCGCCTCGCTCCCTTTCTCCCGAGGCTGTCGTATTCTCCCCGCACCCCGGTGCTCGCATCTCTCTAGCTATGGCCATGGCCATGAGCGCGCCTCGTTCACGCGCAGCCAATGGCTCGTCGCTACGCACCGCTCGCCTCGCCTTCATCGCCCTCTTCCACGCCTTCGCGCCCATGGTCACGGCGCTCCCCATGCCCTTTGGGGGCGCCGTGAGCGCGCTGAAGGAAGCCGACGAGGACCTTCCCAAGGGCACCGATGACCCCCAGCTGTGGCTGTTTTTGGGCATCGCCGTCGCGCTGGTTCTTGCCGGTGGTGTCTTCGCCGGTCTAACTATCGCGTGAGTCGAGTGTGGTCCCGCCCTCGTGTGACCATGTGCTAACCAGGCGCCATTCAGCTTGATGGGCCAGGATGAAATCTACCTCCAGGTCCTCGCCTCTTCGGGCGAGAAACACGAGCGCAAGAACGCGAAGAAGGTGCTCAAGCTCCTCGAGCGAGGCAAACATTGGGTCCTGGTGACGCTGCTCCTGAGTAACGTCATCACCAACGAAACTCTTCCTATAGTGCTGGACAGATCGCTCGGCGGAGGATGGCCCGCCGTTGTTAGCTCTACCGTCCTCATTGTCATCTTCGGTGAAGTCGTTCCTCAATCCATATGCGTTCGCTACGGACTGCCCATTGGCGCCATCATGGCCCCCATCGTTCTGGGCCTCATGTACATCATGGGCATCGTCGCCTGGCCCACTGCCAAACTCCTCGATTACCTCCTCGGCGAGGACCACGGTACCGTGTACAAGAAGGGTGGACTGAAGACGCTCGTCAGCCTGCATCAGTCCCTCGGACTCGAACATGAGCGCCTCAACGAGGATGAGGTCACCATCATCACCGCCGTTCTGGACCTCAAGGCCAAGGCCGTCGGCAACATCATGACGCCAATGAAGGACGTATTCACCATGTCCTCCGACACCATTCTGGACGAAAAGATGATGGACAGCATCCTATCCGCCGGCTACTCGCGCATTCCAATCCACACGCCTGAGAACAACAACAATTTTGTCGGCATGCTGCTTGTCAAGATGCTCATCACCTACGACCCGGAGGATGCACTCCGCGTACGCGATTTCGCCTTGGCCACTCTCCCCGAGACCCGTCCTGAAACAAGCTGCCTGGACATTCTCAATTTCTTCCAAGAGGGCAAATCCCACATGGTCCTGGTCTCCGAGTTCCCTGCTGAGGCGCGCGGCGCTGTCGGTGTCGTCACCCTCGAAGACGTAATCGAAGAGCTTATTGGAGAGTAAGTCCAATTATTCTACTAGCTATCCAACATTTACTGACCATAGCAGGGAAATCATCGACGAGTCCGATGTCTTCATTGACGTGCACAAGGCAATTCGACGCATGGCACCCGCCCCACGGGCTCGCGTTCCTCGAGGCAAAGTCATTGCCGACCCGCGCAAGGCTTCCGAGCCAGCAGGCACTGACACCGAAACTGATGGCGAACAGAATGGCAGATCCGCGCCGCGAAAAACATCTCTACCGGAAATGCCCGAGGGTCACCCCAAACCATCATTCGTGCTACGACGCCGCAGCAGCGGTAGTAAAGCAGCCATGTCGCCTATTCGCAGCGACGATCCTACCGTTATGCAACACCTAAAGCACCTGGGTCCCTCCAACGTTGCCACCAGGCCCAAGCAAACGCGCATCAACACTGTCAAGATTAAGCCCGGCCAAACCAGCATGACTACACCCGATATCCCCAAGACGATCCCTGAAAATGATCAGCCTCTAGCTGAAGCAACACAAAAAGAGACTGTCATCACTCAGGACTCGCACGCTCCCGAAGGTGGCGTGGGTGAGGGCTTGTTGTCATCAGCGGGACGCGAAGCTAGCGATGGCGTTCACAGTGTAGCTGTGGGATACGGCACCATGACTCCAAGTGGCGATCGCATGTCTTGGAGATCAAGGCGGTCTAGTATGATGGAGCACGATGAGGACGCTACTTCTCCCAAGGGAAGGGCGAACGATGACGAAACATCACATCTTCTAGTCAAGAACGGCGACGACGAGAATGGGCATACTAGGGGACGCACGCGGTCCGTCAGCACCATTGCTTCATTGCGCTCGGTCCGTTCGCGCTCTGGCAGCCCCTGGCAAAAGCGACACACCGCCCGAAGTGGTAGCATCTCGGAGAATGTCGTGGACGTTAACGGGATCAAGAAGATTGTCCTAGAAACGACTAGCTCAAGTGACTCGGAAGACAAAGGTCTCGGTAGCCAGGCTGACGGTCAGGAAGACCACGGTAGGCATTCTGAAGCCGAATCTTCGCACGCCGGCGGCAAGAGTGGAAGCAAAAAGAAGAGGAAGAAGCGTGGTAAGAAGAAGAAGGGCGGCGCTGGCGACAGCGCTGAATCGCAACCTCTGCTTGGAAACAAGTGATCATCCACCAATTTCCAAGACGCGTTGTTAATCTCTCTTTTTTTGCGCAGGTATCCTCCGCGACGTCGACATTGGACTCTTTGGTCGTCGCATGGGAAATGGACAGATTAATCGGCATGCATCGGCGTCTTCTCTTTCGCGTTTGAACTACTACAGACGGAAAACGGATGATGAGAATATTCAGCATTGTTAGGCTTTCTTTTTTTCCTCCTTCTTTGACTCGCGTATGTGTACGATTATCAAAAGTGTGCGAAGTGTTTTCGTTTGCGCGGTGACTGGGTTTGCATTCATCGATATCGACGGGGGATTGGAATCAAACCTTTCATATCCTGTTTGAGCATCTTGAAATCTTGTTGAGTGATGCATATGATGAGCGCGTACGGATATTCGTCTGGTTTGCAAGTCTCTCGCAGCTCCTCAGCTAGATGACAGCTGTCAATTCGGAAAATGTGTCAACGCCTGGATCAATCCGGACCATCGGATTCTGCGTCCCGATCTGTCGCAATGAAGAGCCGACAATCAAGGAAACGAGTATATTGATGGCATATCATACCCAGCATGTGATGAACAACAGCCCTCTCCAACTCCAGTGAAAGAACTCCCCAGGACGACCATCTAAACCCCCATAACACCCCCAGCCATCTCCCACACTCGCCTGAGACCCTTCTCGTCCACCTCACCCTCAAGCCAAACCCTCGCCTTGTCAACAACCAACTCCCACGTCTCCTCCTCATCCGCCATCCTCTTCTCCAGGAAACGCACCACAACAGCCGTGACCAAGATTTGCTTAGCCAGGACCTGATCGGGCGCTATCTTGTCATCGACAAGTCTCACGACTGCCTTGGTAGCAGCATCGGTATCGATGTTCATCTCGTTGCAGAGTTGCTTTGGTAAATTGGACCATGAGCCTGAGAAGCATTGGTGTGCGATGAGGCGGTGGAGGAGGGTTTCTGCGGGTGGGTATTAGCCATGCAACATGGGTGTGCAGGGTCCGTGTGGGATAGATACCAGGCTCTTCGGCCGCAGCCGCCTCAAAGGCTTGGCCTATACTCGCAGACCTCCGCGACGGAGCCCGCACACAATATTGGGCTTGAGCACCAGGCGGCATGACTTTGCGGTGCCGGAACTGGCCTCCTTGACCCAGGCCCTTTCCTACGGATATGCTAGCATGATCGTCAACACCGGAGGGTGCTGACCTGGCACCTCCCGAATTAGCTGAGGGGTGATTAGTAGCTTTTCTCTTCCTCTTCTTCGTAGTCCAGGGGTCGCGGGTCGATGTTGACCGTCTTTTGCGCGGGGCTTTCTTCACGCCCCCTCCTCCAGATGGCGCAGACTTACGTGCTGCTTTGCTGGCGAGTTGTCTCCGCGGTGCCATTGTTCTGGCCCCCACTCCCATTGTCTGCGTCGAGTGCTGTGTAGGGGCTTGTCGCACTTGGCCTAGAACCACCGGGTCAGTTTTTCTGAGAAGATAGAGGACATGTCTATACTTGCCCTCTTCTATCATTTCCCAGTCTTCATCTTCGCTCATGTCCCGGTTCATCAACGCTTGCAGTGCGTTCTGCCGCTTCTTTGTGATTTCGGCTGAGTTGGCTTCGACGGCTACAAATGAGCAGTATTTTCCGCCGACTTGGAATTCGACGCCGAGACGGACTGCTTCTCGCCTTTGCAGTAAGGCGTATTGCGGCGGATTCTTCTCCCGGATGGAGGCGCCCGTATCGCCTGTAATTGCCTTCGAGATCCAACCGTGACCCTCTTCTAGCTCTTGTGTTGCCTTCCTTGCGGCGAGCTGATGAATCATCTCATCCTTCTCTTCGCGCAACTCAACTGGTATCTCGAGCTCGAGGGGACCTTGTGGGGAGGTGCCCCTGAGAACCACAGTTTTCGGGTTGAGGTGAGAAGACGCAGGAGCCATGAGCAAGTAGACACAGGTTCGATTAAAGGGAAAGAGCGGCGGTATCTGGCAAGGTGTTTGCAAAAGTGTTGGGCGCTCAAGTACCGGAAGGCCAGCGAAGATATCTTTGGCTTCATCCTTCTTCGGATGCTCTTCCTTAACTTCAGGATCGTAGAAGGATATGGGGTGCGCTTCGGTATGCGCGTAGCCTTCGGCATTAATGCTTGCATCGCTGATGCCCAGATTCACACGGAGGCTCTCGGCAACTGTCTCTACAGTCTCGTCTTCATATTTGACTTCCAGACGATAGTCATCGATATGGGGAGTGAGAGCTCCTTTTAGCTAAGTCACAAGTCAGTCACATACTTCTTCACTTGAAAAGGCCAATTTTACATACCATGCGAACGATCTTGCTATCAAGCTTCTCGTCATCGGTAACCATTTGAGCAAAGCCGCGCCCAGCTCTGGCGACGCCTTCGATCAACGCACTAGAAACGCCTCCACCAATACCTATAGGGAAGACACGGACATAGCCACTCTCGGTCCCCGCAGAGACATAGTCGAAAAGACTCTTCTGGTCCCAAATGTCGCCATCCGTGAGCAACATTATCTCAGTCGGGTAATCGACAAAGCTGACATCGAAACACGCTTGAACTGCCTTAAGCGTTTCGGTCCCTCCAAAGTCGGCAGAGAATCTCTCAAGGTAACTATGAATGCGTCAGCAGTATTTTCACGTGCAGAGAAAGAGAGAAGAGGAGAGTTGTAAACAATTCGATAGCCAGAACGGCGATTGGTGCCCACGGTCAACACATGACTCCCCTAGCCGGACGATCTCCTTTGCCCTTTCGATCGACTTGACAAAAACGGTTACATACCTGATAGCTTCTGCCAACGTGTCTTCTTCATAGATCTGGTGCTCTTTCCACAGAAATTCGTGCCTGCTGCCGAACGAACAAATGTTGAACCAGCAGCCAACAGGAATAGACTTCAAAAAGACCTTCAGTGCCGATACGAGTGTCGGGATGTGTCCACGCATGCTGCCTGAGCGGTCGGCAAGGAAGATGATCACCGGCCTCTGAGATTTGAGGCTGAACTTTGGTACCAGAGTAGTCATCAAAGCGCGCTGATTAGGTAGTGTTGGATGTGTTTCCAAGATCGCTTGAGGGAGCCCGACATCCTTCGCAACGACCTGCAGAATGAAGTCCTTTTCAAGCTCCGCGGTACCCAGGGCAAGTGTGGCTGAGCCCCTTCCTATTGAGTGGTCGGCATCAATAGAGCTAGTCGACAGCGAGCCAAGTGTGACTTCGATGGGATGGGAAGGGGACGCAATCTTCTTGATCGGTACTCCTTCGGCCATGCTGATATCAACAGTAATCGAGATACCCCCTGGGCTAACGTTGCCAAATGATTCTCGCAGAATCCCGGGATAGGCTCCGTAGCGTGGAGCTATCGTTGTGGGAATGGTGAGGCGCAGACCATCGACTTCGGCATCATGCCTGAGCTCTTGTATGTATTTGACAGTGATATTCACCATTGCATCACCCGGGATGTTGCTGATAGCAGTAGTGAAAACATCTGCAGCTTCAGGAAGCTGTTCAAGGAGCGCAGCGTTTTCACCACGCTCTTTGGCCTCTTCATATGTCTTTTTAGCCTCATTCTTCTCCTTCACCAAGCCAAAGATAGTTCTTTCTCCTATTCGGCAACAGAACTCGACGATACTGACGCCGTCGAATAAGGGGAATGCATATCTATTCGCGGCAGGTTACTATATGACAAGTCTAGCAACAAGCTAAGACAGATCCCGGCGTACCTTATCTCCTCCAATGGATTTCTTGATAGATTCGCAAATGATTGGGACAGGACAGTCCGGGAAGCTGTTGATAAGATCCTCGTGTGAATGTCGAGCTTGACCTGTGGTAGGTATGTCCGCTTGCGACTTTCCGAATTGTACGTGTAACACCCGCAAATATTCCACATAATGAATGACGACCCTGGAACATGTGTGAAGTTCTGGCGATGATATGGAAAAGATTCACGATGAGCTTGCTGGGTGATGAAAATTCGTTCACCTCTCAATGCGTTGTCGAATCTTGGGCTAGTGTGTTCAGACTCGAATTGATTCAGTTGTTGTTTGCATGTCGGACAGAGAAGAACGCGAGATATTCTCTTATATATCGTTAGATGGCTGCGGCTGCCTAACCTCTCTTGGCAAGACCGACGGAGATGACCCCCTATCAAGTTACCCTGGGCGCCTTATTGGAAGGCACGTGACCTCGTGTTGATTCGATACCGCATGCAGTATCCGAGTCCATGAGTCACAACGTGAGAGGAAACCAACAGCTGCTCAAGCCAATACGGGCACTGATGACGGACTTGAGTATTGAAGAAGTGATGAGTCAAAGGACCTGCGCAATCGAAGTTGTTGATATGAGGCCAGGCAAGTGGTTTGGTTGCATTCTTCATTCTTGGGCAGGTTGCCTAAGGTAGACTGTCGTTGCGACAATCAATCTTGTACGATTGCATGTAATTTCGAGCATGTAGCGCCCATATCCAGAGATATCGGGAATCTAAATGAAATGAAGGCGGGGGTACTGCACAAGATTGGGTACTCCGGGTCGTATCTCTGTTCCTCATGCGTCAAGTATGGCTGCGCCGCGCATTTTGTGGTTTTGCGTGAATCGTGTGACTAAGAGGGTCAAAATTTGCGAAAGTCCCTGTCATTATAGCGATGCATCATAAAGCACTTGGTCGCTGTGCCGTAAGGTGTGTCTGCAAGCGCATTATGGTGGATCGATGGCTACTGGAGAAATTAGGCTTGACGATTTTTGGGGTGCTACTGCTGATGCAGTTAACGACCAGTCCAAAACCAAAGAAGAATGAAAAGATTTAAGTGATGCATCGAGGCTGCGAGACTGAGATGTAGTGAGGTGGTGGGGAAAGAACAGCCGGGTTGTCTCGTCGCCCGAGTTCTCATACACCGGCTGTGTCATGACGTCAAGCCTCATCACACACTTTGAAACCTCACATCTGGCCACAACAATATGGAGAGCTGTCTTGAGCGGATATATTATCTTCACACTTGGAACACCGCAGTCGCTTTCGTTCAATTGATTAACAATGGAAGTATCCGGGTATGACGCGCTGGTGTATTACGCCACACCACCAAACAGCTACATCGGTACCACTATCTTTCTTTCCTACATCATCGCCGCACTATATGCGACTATTACGATCGTCTGGTCGCTATACTCACAATACGCGAACATATTCCACGCATCTGGCCTAGAAAAGGATGAAAGGCTCTATGCGTCGAAGACGGCACGGGCGCGCCACATCAAGATCTACGCGTTCCTCGCTTCCATCAGCTTCGCCGCATTATCCTACAATATGCTCATGTTTCTGATTACGCACTATTATGAATGGAGCGGGGATAAGCGCGGAAGTCAATCCAACGCAAATGCTGATAAGATGTTGAGATGGATGTTGGACTCAACGCTCTTCTACGATTTTGCGCAAGATTTGGTCAAGAACCCGCCGAACACAATTTGGACTCAGGCCGCCATCCTTGCCACGTGGTTCTGGAACATCTACATGGGCCAAAAGGGTACAGTGTATTCAAGTTGAGAGTTTGAAAATATACTGACGCGGGTGTAGCGAGAGAGCGCAAATACGATGCATCAATGATGCGGACTTATATTTTGCTCAGCCAGATACTGCCCGTCTCCTTCACGGTCTCGTTGTTCCTGATACAGCTCCATCTTTCATCGCCAGATATTATGCCAAAGGCAGCCGCGGAGACCCTTACAAAGCCGGATCCCGCGCCCAAGCGCCGCAAACGAATAGCTTCACTACAGATTCCCAACATCTTACTGAACGCCGCTTTACTTGCGCTTCCAGCCTTGCGCACCGATTCCACCTTTATGGTAATACTTTCGGTCGCCCGCGCTGTGCTACTGCTTCCTCAATCTCAATTGATGAGCCTTAGGGATGCAGACGTCGTCAAGTGTATCACCGTTTCTGGAGGCTTCGCAGTGGCCAATGCAGCAATGCTTAGAAAAGATCTAACACTAAATGGGTTGTTGGGTGCGATAGGCGATGGTGGATACGCAGTAAAAGCATTAGGATGGGATGCAATTTTGGGATTCCTTGTTTACATTGTGCTTGGATGGGGTGGAGGGGTATGAAATCTATTTGCTATCTGAACGTGGTGTAAGAAAGATAAAGCTGGGTAACGAAACATGGAACTACCATCGGATGGATTTGAGGCTTCGATTGGCCTGAACAGTGCGTTTCAACATTGTGGATATTGTCGTACTCGAACATGCTTTCTCGCTGTCGCCTTGTAAGATTATTGGCTGCTCATCCTCGTCTTCAGCAAATTTTCCCAGCGCTTCCATGTCGCGCCTCGAGACATCGTGCCCAATAGGTTCCAGTATGTTGGCCAATTCATGGGTCGGGAGGTCCCTACATTCATCAGCTTTGGTCGTGGAAAGATCAGCGAAATAAGACCCACAAAGGCACTGTGCACATTGATTCCATCCATTAGCGTCTGGAGGTCCTGCTAGTAGTTCAGAAAAGGCATCGTAACAATTTCCAGTTTCAAATCATCACCAGGACCTGGTTTGAACCATGGCATCTTTGCCCCCACCTTATGCAGCCGATAAAGAATAGGTGTCTTCGATTCCTCTTCCATGAATAAATAGGTGTATTTGTTCCTAATGACAAAACGGACTCGAATACCCTTAAGGTGTTTGATATCGAAGATCGGTTCGTTTAGAGCGGCAATCTTACGGTACATGCGTCGTGTGCTGCTAGTTGAGCGAGGTATTTCGAGCTCGATGTAGCGAATTGGTCGGCAGTACTTCATACAGTACTGAAAATATCACAATAAAGGAGCTCTCGGAGTAACGGTAGCTCCTTTGGGCGCACGATTGAAAGCTCATATAGAGTCTCCCCCATCTCCCCCATCTCCCCCATCTCCCCCATCTCCTTGGCAAATGTCTCATGAACAGAGTATGGATAGATGAGGTGTAGAGGCCAAGGGCCCTGCCAGACTGGATCTTGCCATCGATCGGGGTATCCCTCTTATTCATCTAATCTCTATATTAGATGACAAACGTATACTTTTTGAATGTGAGGAAATGCTTATGCACCATATTACGAAGCTCGCGAGACAGTTTTTCTACGAGCATGCAGGTGAAGGACCAGCACCAAGACTTGATAGCTGCCACTCAGGCCTTCTTCACATCCCTAACTAGATGTTAGTTTCGGCTACTGTGCTGAAAGTGAGTGCAATCCTACACATCCAAGTTGTGTTTGTTGTAGTCGAGACGCTGCTCTTCCTTTTGCCCCGCTCTGTGGCTGATAAGTAGTTCCTATGCTTGACCGGCGGATTACTCACTGCGTGATTACAGATTTAAATCTCTGTGAATGTTTAATCAAACATAAGTCAGATCTGGCTGAACAGTTCTTTGGATGGCAAACTTACGCTTCGGCAATGCGCATCGCGCGCTTAAACTCCTCGGTCTCGGCCATGCTGCAGGATGATTGAAAAAAAGGGTTAGATTCGAAGTAGGTCTAGAGGGTTGAGAAGGGTAAAGAAGGTTGAGACTAGCTATGTGATAGAAGTTCGAGTGGTCAACACAGGCTATATATGGCAGGGGCCGCGAACTCAGGTCAGTACGCCCCTCTAGTGAAGGTCAGTCTTGCTTTACCAGATAGAGCACGGCCTACTTTGAATAGTGTACTAGGGTTTTCCCCAACTTCGCTGCTGGCAACGTCATCACGTCAATTTTCCTTTAAGCTCAATGATTAGCGCGAGTTAGTACGCCTTGTTCTCCAGTTCTTCATTCCTGATGCTCTCAAGGATTTACCGGTAGGATATAATTGACGAAGTGCAGGGAGGACCATAGCGCGTGAGCACTAAGAAATAGAACCGAGACTCTTTGTATCATTGAAGAAGAAAGTTCTATAATCTACCAATAACTGCCGTAGTTCCTACAAAATTACTCCATTGTCGAGGAAGACAGTGAACCAGATGCACAGTGATAAGATAGGTGACACCCTTCAAACTCGATGAAAACGTTGATAGAGCTCGATTTTCCCCGCACATAGAGGCTCGAGAAATCAGCTTTCCTGGTTATCCTAAATCGATTTGCAACAGGGCTCAGTAACAAAGAAAAAGCTATAACAGCTTACTAACAAACTATTATCATTAATGTCATCCTTGGATTCTTGTAAAGAACTCTAGAAATTTCTTACTAGCATCACATATTCCTCAGATAGTTGAATTCAATTCTTCTTGGTAAACTACGTGAAATTTGCGCCGCTGAAACCCAACTAATGCACAAAAGGGGCTGCTACCTCTTTCATCTTCTTGCCCACAGAATCCTAGCTAAATAAATAGATAGCAATGTAGATCTCTAGAACTTAGAATTCTTAGTCTTTCGCAATGCGTATGATAGCTTAACACTCTCCAAGAACTCTTCGTTCTAGCTATTGCTGAATATGATCGATTAGTGCGCAAATCTTTAGGCCTATTTTATGGTAACACTTGAAATGCCTGCGCATCGGCCGATAGCTGCAGGTCAGGTTAGCAGCTCTTCGGACTCGCTATCCAGATCTCGCTCATACCCTCTGCCTCTTCCTCATCTGACGCGGCGGCATGTGAACTGTCCACCATATGCCATCCAGCCCGTCGTCGTCATGGCCCGGCTCCTCGGCCTGTCCACTACCAAAATCAGCCGCCTCTCCTCCCTCCCCTTGCCTCTCTTCTTCCGTCGTCGTGACATGCTCCTCAGCCACCGTCGCGCCCCGAACGAACCTCGTCATCCGGCCCAGCGACATCATCTGCTCCGCGACGACCCACCAGAGCTCGTCCACCAGCACCTCGGCGGCCACTTTGAAAACGGGTTTGAACCAGTTCCTTTCCCCACCGCCAACCTTGGTTTCTTCTTCTTCTTCGTCGTCGTCGTCCTCATCCTCGACGATCCCCTGCTCCGTCTCCGCCGCCGCGACCAGCAGGAACGGGACGTCGCCGGATCGCCAACGCGGTTTCTCCTTGTGCGCCTCCTTCGCTTTCGCCGGCGACATCCGTAGCACCGAGGCCACGGCGGCGGGTGATGCGCAGAGGAAGACGGGCAGATCGAGACCCGACGGGAGGACGCCAGACTCGCGCATGGCGCGATAACTGGCGCGCGCCTTCTCAACCCAGTCTCCTCCCGTCCCCGCCTCTCCCTTTCCTTCCTCGCCTTTGGCGTCTTCATCGTCGTCATCCACCTCTACCCAGCGGATCTCGAGCGAGCGCCGCGCCTCGGCGATCTCGTCGGTCGGCTGCCCTTCGTCCTCCAACGCCTTCTGGATCGGGATCTCCGCCATCTCCCGTGCGCGTGTCTGGAATTTGGCCACGTCCGACTCCGGCATGGCAGCGACGGCACTGGAAGTACAGAACGCGACGAAGCCCCAGGCCCCGCCGCCGTTTCCGCCCGCCCGTTTGCGCCAAGTCCTGAGCCAGTCGGGGGGAGGTGGCGGAGGCCGTTGCTGCTGCTGCTTCTGCGCAGACGACGATGACGACGCGGCGGCGGCGGCGGCGGCAGAAGAAGACTCTTTCTCGAGCTTCATGCGGCGCAGCTGCTCCTGCCACACGATGCGGGCCATCTCCATAACGCCGTCCTCGCCGAGCGCTTGGTGGAAGCCGGCCTGCATCTTGGCGCGCTCCTCGTCCGACAACGCGGCGTTGTCCGCGGGCGTGGCGTGGGCATACCGCTGGAAGTTCCAGCCGGGCGGCCAGTAGGTGCTGGCGGCGTCGGTATAGGAGGTGAACGAGCTAGACGGTTTCGACATGGCTCTAGGTCAGAGGCGGGGTAGATAAGGTACTATAGTATCAGGTATAAGTTTTGTATATAGGCTACTAGTAGAGGTTGGTTATAGCTTATACAAATTAGGATAGTATACTTAAGCTGCTCAGCATTTAGCATAGGCGCTCTAGGTAGGTGATATAGCTATATATCTATCCCTTATACTAGTTACTATAGAGATGAGGTATTAGGAAGTAGCCCTACACCACTACGCTATGCCGCCAATGTCAGGCGGGCGCGCCAGACAGTTAGTTAGCAACACGATCGCAAACGTCTCTCATAGAACCGTCACATAGCATTTTTCTTCCTTCACACATTGGCACCTGTAAAAATAAATTTTAAAATTCTCCGCACGCATGTTACTTGTAGTAAAATAGCCCAGTACAAGAAACAATAGTAAGAAGCACAAAAAGAGATCAGGTTTCGCCTATCAATCGTCTGGCTTTCAACGTCGCATTATCGTATTTTTCCAGTGGCATGCATAGCCTTCAAGCGGGTGCCCATCACTACCTCTATCCGTATATCCAGGGCTTGGGGTGCTGCACCTACCCTTTCATTTGTGCTCTTGACATCCTCAATATTCACCCTCTGTACTTATCCTCATCGGGGACTAAAACGATGGGTCGAGATCAGGAAGCGGCGGACCAACCCAATTTTCCAAATCTCCATAAGTCGGCATTGGAGCTCTTGATGAGTTATCGTTCGTTGCTACGCCTAAAAATGGGTCGAAGGAGAAATCATCTTGTCCGCTGCCTGGCATAGCAGGGCCTGTCTGCTGCTGTTGCGGGGCATGATAGTGGAATGGTACTTCCCAGTGAGGCGGGAGAGGTGTTTCGTTGTGCATACGCTGCTGATTGTACCCATTGGCAGTCATGAGTGGCATCGCGTTTTGGGTATGCTGCTGATCGTACCCGTTGGAAGTCGATGGTGGCGTTGCGCTGTGCGTATGCTGCGGGGTGTACTCATTCGGAGTCGCGAACGGCATTGCGTCTTGAGCAGGATGCTGATTGTACCCATCGAAAGTTGAGGGTTGCATCGCGTTGTGGGTAGGCTGCTGATAGTAGCCATTTGACTGAAATGGGGCAGTCATCTGTGGTGCGAATGCCCTTTGTGCGGGTATTTGCTGTTGGTCTGACCGTTCAAAAGTACTTCCATATCCGTGGAGCGCCAAAGCAGGATCCTGCTGTCCGAAGCCATTGTAGCTGCCACGCTGGAATACTGCAGCATTCACAGGATCCGGGGCTTGCGTGTGTAGCTGTCGGGCCCCCCGATCGGGTGCACGTGACATTTGCGGGTTCGTGGAAAACGGCTGATTCGAGATGGTGTTATGTAAGTCAAGAACATTGCCCTGTCTCCCCGGAAGACACCTTTCTGGATAACGATTCATATGATAAGGCCGGGACGGCGGTCCCATCTGTCGTGAATCCAAAGTCAGTGAGCTTGGTGAGTAAAAGTGTTGATGATACGCTTTTGGTTGACCTCTAACGACGACGGCGGGCCTTTCATGGATCTCTGGCTGTCCGTAGCCTGAAATCTGACCGGAAGGCATCGACTGAACTGTGACATGCTCGTTCATCGGTTCCATCCTTGAACCAGCAGCGCGATAATCTTGTCCCGGATGGAAAGCGTTGCCTCTTACGGGCGAACCAGGAAGGACGGGAACGGACTCTGGAATTCCAAGGTCCAATCTCGACTGTCGCGATAGATGACGCGCCTGCCCATATTCCGAGTACGTGGATCCAGGGGTGGCAGGGAGGTTTGCCCGTCTAAGCGCTGCAGATGCCTGAACCTTTCGATCTCTGTCCCGGTTTTGTGCAACCGATGAACCGACTGAATCACCTGCTGGACATAGGGGTAGGAGAGCTCGGGTTTTGTACCGGTCACGACTGGTCTTGCTTTTGGGGGCTTGATCTGTACGATTTCCAGCTGACGAGGATGAGTTCTTGTCTGCGAGACTTTTCCTAGGATTGACCGCATCTCCCAATCGTGGGTTCAAAGATGGATTTTTCGAGTTATGCTGCGGGTAGTTGTCTTCCACAGAAACAGTATCAGCGTCAATTTCAATGGGACGGGATACATCATTGCCACGGCGGAGACCACCTAGAAGTATATCAGTACAAACATCACGTTCTTGATCCCTGGGAGTCCTGGAAGACATACTCGTGTCAGAGTGACGACGCATTTGCTTTGCTGGACTGGGAGTCGGCCCATCCGCTGGATTCTGTTCGGCATCTTCAATGGCACGCTTTGCCTTCGCGCGGCGCTTGGGTTGCTCCATAATCCTAAGTCAATTACCTCTATCGGGGGTGAATCTTTGTCAAGAATTGAATGTCGATGAGATGTTTTTAACGACCACGAATATTGAACTCCTGTACGAACTCTATGACGAAAGGATGTTTGTATTGATTGAAGAGGAAATTCCGGGGATATTTTATGGAGTGGGACTCGTGGGCGCAGTAATTACAACTGTGGTGCAGGAATATTAAACATGACGCTACCGGATGAGCACAAAATGTCACCCACAGTTCGACTCCAAGCGCGTTCACGAAAACGTGGTTCCCAAATGAGGGAGCTGGGGGAGGAAAGAGCCCAGTCGACATCGAGAAAGCATTAGTCTCTGCTTCATGCTCTATGCGTTCCTCGATTTTTAGGCGGGAAGCGACATCGTTGTAGTTCGCCAGACGGGTCACATGATCATCAAATCTTCAAGGCCACTCCAAGCGCATCAAACAGCTTCCATCAGAACAGGTAGAGAACTCGCAGTTGGCTTTCTACATCTCAATTCCACTTCTAAAGCCAGCGATTGGCCCACTTCCTCGTCGCGTCGCGCAGACATAGTTAGCAAGCATCGAAGAGATGACCTACCCATACCAAATTCACAGCAGGCCCAAATGACGGTATCCAAGTACAAAGCCTCATGGGAACTTTGGGTCCGGTACCGCGTTCTTCTCTCGCCTGCTTCCTAGTTCCCGGTGCCTATTTTTATCTCTGCACGGGCAAACACCTGCAGAGAACCGAAATAAACTAATACACGTATGCAACGCAATGCGCCTTTTTTCGCCTTTTTTCGCATGTTTTTGCTTCCCATGACCGCTCAGACACTCAACGCCGTATCATCCTCCTAACCTCATATAGAGGCAGGGTAGGAACCAAGTCTTCGTGGGCTCCACTGGTACCATGTGGAGAGGTGGGCGTGGGGTGGATTATGTCTCAATGTCTCAAATTAACATCGATGCCCATTCCTGCCCATGCACACACGACTTCCATGGTACACGTTTGGACGCCTCTCCCCGCACACCATTGTGCTCGAGAGTTGCATGTAGAAGCAGAGTCTTTCTGGGATTAAGGTACGATTTACCCATGCAGTACGCAAAAATAAAAAAGAGTGCGTCTTTTGTGGTTTGTGATTATGATTAAAAAAGTTCTTAGGTATGGTCGTAATGTATCCCACAAGCCCAACGCTATCTTACATAGAAAAGAACTC
This sequence comes from Stemphylium lycopersici, assembly GCA_003268315.1. Classification (NCBI taxonomy): domain Eukaryota; kingdom Fungi; phylum Ascomycota; class Dothideomycetes; order Pleosporales; family Pleosporaceae; genus Stemphylium; species Stemphylium lycopersici. The sequence goes on from QGDG01000031.1 coordinate 223,896, forward strand.
CCAGGGCCACGAAACATTACCCGCCCACAAACCACATCAAACCGGAAAAATCCTCAAGTTACTCACACTGCTTAGACTTCACCCTTCCCACCGTTTCCCCGCTAACATGGCACCTCAAGCATAGCTTCCCCCAAACAGCTTGACACTCCTACCCATTCTCCACGCGCCCCAGAGCACCATGCCCAGGATAGCCAGATTAGCATACTGCCTCGCGACAACAAGCATGAACGTAGTCGCGTTAACCGAGGTATGAGACCAACCCGACGTGTTCACGTAGAGTAGGATGATATCGTAGATGATGAAGATATCGCGGAGCCAGATGAGAGGGACAACGGTGAAGGCGAAGCGGAGGAGGTCATTTCGCTCTGGGGACTATAAATGATTAGTATTGGTATCAAGCAGACTTTTGAGAGGAAGGAAAAAGGGATAGTAGTGGAAGACTTACGTTATGAGCATTCTTATTCGTAGTCCCAAACTCCCTCAACACCTCCACAGAAACACTCAAACTGGCTGCGACAACAACGGCTTCATGCACGATGTACGTGATGCGTGTAGCGCGGTCGTGGTTCAACACATTCGACCACGAGAGCATAGCGTCGGGGCCAGTACTCCCTGCGCTGATGTCGCGAACTGACATGCCAAGACCCCAGGCAGCGAGCCCGGTGCCCAGCATAACGAGCATGATGAACGAGTTCCAAATCTTAGATAGCGTCTTGGGCGTGCTGATGCCGGTTCCGTTTTCCTGCACGTGGCTGGAGTGGATCCATACGCCGCCGTTGAGCAGCACGGTAAAGAAGATGGTCGCGAGGGTGGTAGTGAAGGTGAGTGCCGAGATATCCGTCGCATACCCGCTGTCGCTGGTGTCGTAGGCGCGACGGCCGTTCCAGCCTAGATCGGCGTCGTAGTCGATGGTGCCTAAGGTCTTGAGAAGGTCGGAGACGAAGCGGCAGACGTAGGCGACGAAGAGGCAGAGTAGCGCCGGCCAGAGGAAGAGATAGGTTCCCAGCGTTGTCTTTAGGGGCCCATCTCGCGCACTGTTCTTGCTGCTGGGCGCTGTGAAGCGCCGCTGCTTGAGCCGTTGGAAGGTGGGCTTGGATGCAAGGCTCAGCAAGATTAGGGCGATGCCTGCTGTGATGACATCAAGGGCGAAGACGGCCTGGTAGGAATCTTGTTCTTTTGTGAGACTGACGCCAGACATGGCAGTTGTGAGTGAAGTTGTGAGCAAAGCGGACACTTTTGAGCGAAGGATCTAGGCAGGAAGCGTGTGTTGTAGTAGAGTGAACCGATCTAGGTGAAAAGTAGGTAATCGTAAAGGAATTAGTAGAGAGGATGCAAATTATGAAAAACCCGCATTTCAAAACAATGCGAGATTGATCTTTTCCTACATCCCTGGCCAACATATGACGTTGATCGTCCGTCACTCCTGGGGGCGTCTCGCCGCGCTAAGATCATTTTATGTGGAGCAAACTCGGCTGCTGGAGCCGAGTCGTAATGACGAAAATGATCGGAACAAACGGCAGATATGGCGATTCAACTGCGCTTGCCTTCGCACATGTGCGACGCAGCTACGTTGAAATCCCTAAAAGAGGATCTTTCGTATTTGTGAGTGACTCGAGTAAGACACCTGATCTTATGACAATACGTGGACGTGTAGAATGTGGAGGCTGGTTCGTCTGCAAGCGGCCTCGTTAGGGTTTGCGGGAGGAACGCGGACGCTAAGAAATCGCCTAGCCGCCTCTGCGTTTGGCAGCTCGTGGCGTTCACATTAGCACCAGTTTTATTTACGGAAACAGTTGGTACAGACTACTTTCGCATTGTTTGTTGCTACTAGCCGTCATTCAATTATTCATTTTCCTGCTTTGAATCATCTCTCTTATCAACATCCCCGCAAACTCTATGCGCGGGACATGTTCTCACCCTCCTCAGCCTTCTGGAGGCCGTACTTCTTCAAGCTAGGATGCTGTCAGCAAAAGGAATTGGAAATGATTACAAGTCGACTTACCGGATGCTCTGGATGGCGATGAAGCCAGTGGTGTCCATGGGGCTGAAGTTGTCCAGAGTGTCCATAGACGCCTCCTCCTCAGAGTACAGCTTCTCCGTCTGGCTCGAACGGCCAAGGACGTAGGCGTTACCCTTGTACAGCTTCATCCTGACCTCACCGTTGACCCTGCGCTGGGAGAAGACCAAGCTGTTCTCGATGAACTCACGCTCAGGCGAGAAGTACATGCCGTTGTACAGCTGGTAGCTCCAGTTGTGGCTGACGAACTGGTCGCGAAGGTTGCGGACCTGCGCGTCCATGACGAGACCCTCGAGATCGAGATGAGCAAGGCGGAGGATGGTCATGGCTGGCGAATCGTAGCAGCCGCGGGACTTGAGGCCGATGAAACGGTTCTCGACAATGTCGATACGGCCGATACCGTGGGTGAAACCAAGCTTGTTGAGCGCAGTGAAGAGCTCGACAGAGTCTGTGTAGGTCTTGTCGGGTGTTGCGACCTTGACAGGGATACCCTTCTCAAAGTATACGGTGATATCAGTAGGCTCGTTGGGAGCGTTGAGAGGAGAGTCGGTCATGGTCCACATGTCATCTGGGGGAGAAACGTCGGGGTCCTCGAGGATACCTGGATAGGTTAGCCGACGCAGTCCGCATACAAGTTATGTATCGTACCAGCTTCGTAGCTGCAGTGAGCCAAGTTGGCGTCCATGCTCCATGGCTTAGCCTTGGTAGAGGTGACGGGAATGCCGTGCTTCTCGGCATAGTCGAGCAAGTCCTGCCTGCCCTTGAAGCGGTCGCAGAACTCGGGCATCCTCCATGGTGCAATGACCTTGATGGTGGGCTGGAGTGTGTAAAAGGCAAGCTCGAAGCGAACCTGGTCGTTGCCCTTTCCTGTGCAGCCGTGCGAGACGAAGCCGCAGCCTTCTTGTTGTGCGACGCGGATCTGGGCGCGGGCGATGACTGGGCGGGCCAGCGAAGTTCCGAGCAGGTAGCGGCCCTCGTAGGAGGCGTTGCACTGGACAGCGCGGAAGCAGAGCTCCTCGACAAACTCCTTTTGCAGGTCAAGGATGACCATCTTGAGCGCACCAATCTTAAGTGCCTTCTTCTCTACCTCCTCCCATGGCTCTTCCTGGCCAACGTTGGCGAGGAAGCAGACGACCTCATAGCCCTCCTCTTTACCAGCGGGTTAGCCCAGAATCTGCACTCGGATGAGACTATAGCATACCGATGAGCCATTTCAGGATCGTGGAGGTGTCGAGGCCGCCTAATGACTCAGGTTAGCGAGGGCTCCGGGGTAATACGGCGTGTGCGCCGTCAATTGCGTCTGGTCGTAGAAGGTGGGTTGCAATGCCATACCAGAGTATGCTAGACAGACGCGTCCCTTTGACATTTTTAGTGGTATTGGGGGAATTCAAGTGTGGTGGAAGAGTCAATGGCAGCGTCTGGAGAAGTGCGGAGTCATGGCTATCTTATCGGGCACAAAAAAGTTCGGTGCTCACCATCCCTGCGGGCCGATCATCGGTACACTTGGCTAGCTCTGCCATAGGTGCACACGCGACAACCGCCGAGTGACTACCCCACATTGGGATTTAGTGTAAGGTCGTATTTGAATCGTATTCAAAATGGTATGTAATGTGTAGACCAGAGATACTTGTCTCAACGCCGTGCATGCAATGCTAACTTCAGAATCCAAAAGCGTCGTGAACCAAGTATGAACGTAAAATGCAGAACGGCTCAATCGCTAAAAGGCACCGCCAGCAACCCTCTCCCGCTCATAGAAGACAATGTATGCCTTCTCGTTCTGCAGTCGACTGCCTGGAGGGAGATTTCCAGGGTCGAAATCTTGAATCTTGTCATCGTTGAAAGACCGCCAGCATCCTCGCGACTTGTCTTTGACGAAAGCAATATAATGACCACTGCCAAGAGTAGCGCCAATATGCCAGATGACCGCATATGCATTATACACATACGGCCCGTTCATTGTGGGGTCGGATTTCACTCCTGCCAGCTGTACGGGCCCGTCCCGCGCTTTCTCCGAAACAAACCGCTCTTGCTCCGGCGTCATCGGTGGCTCGACAAAGGGGCCCATATCTAGCCTTTGTAGCGGAAAGTGGACGGGCGTTCGGACCTTGCGCGCACTCTCGGTGCGGGAGGCGCTGAATCGCTTGAAGTGGATGACAAGTGTGTCCGGCGCTCGGGTAATCGTAATTTTCTTTACTGCCTCGCGATCCTTCTTGCACCGCGGGCAACGCCACAGCTCATCTCCTGCTAGGCGTTCAGGAGCGCAATATGACTCCAAGCATTGGCGGAGATCGCATTGTCCCTCGCGAGGTATCTCCACGCTGATACTCCAGAAGGCCTCATACGTTGTGCTGGTGACACCACAGGCTTGGCATGTCAGCTGTGAAGCGTGCTGTCCAGCAAACAGGCCACCAATGACGGACATGTCACGGTGCTGATACCTTCCCCATTCGATCATAGCTGAGTACTGTCGTGGGAATCTTTCTCTTGTCAGTTCCTCTTGGTCGGAAAGTGGCTTGAGCGGCGGCTTGTTCCATGTGAGGTTCAAGTCTTCGTGCATGTAATCCAGAACAAACTCAAGAAATTCTTTGGCGTCTTGCTGCTCGTCGATGCCCCACTGCGAGTTGAAATGACCGCATATACGCTGTTGAGAGTTAGCTAATTCAGGTGAATTTGCCATTGCGAAACTTACCCTAAAGGTGCTAGGGCGTACAGACGAGACATCGCCTTTGTACAAGTTTGAGAGCAAAGTTGCGTATGCCTCTGGTAAAATACCCTTGGTGCCTTTCCAGTTGTCACGTTGCAGATCACGCTGATACCGCCCTGTGAGGAACAAGTCTGAAAGCAGCAAGTGTCCGCTTAGACACTGCACCACAGAGTTCATGTAGCATGTGACTCCAAAGTTGAGCAGTCCGGTTCGGTGCAACCTCAAGTTACTGAACTGAGGTTGCGAGTTGTAGACGTTGCGGTTCTGTTGCGCGTCTTGGCGCTCGTGAACGCCGCTGTAGCTGACCCTGGGCACTGACGGTGGCGGTCGTGATGGCGCGACGGGTATGGCAGGTGCGACGTATTGGTTGGTGGACTGGAATTTGGACGGGTACATCATCGACTGTTCAGCCTCAACGTCAGGATATCGGCGCAGGAACTCTTCGGTAGAACGATAGAATGGCGAAGCTGCCTCTTCCTCTTCCTCTCCTTCTGTTGGAGGCACTTGAACAGCAGCACGCCCTTTTCGAGCCTCCTCTAGCCATTTTTGCTGTTCTTCACGATCCATTGGGACGTACTCTCGCCTCGACCTTCTTTGCCAGGTATTTCTCGCGAGGTTACCAGCTGCCGGCGACCGCCGAACCGCCCGAGCCCTAGTAGGGCCAGCGGCCACCAGAGCAGCGGTAGTCGACATCTTCAAGGCTTGTGGACCCACTAAATCAACCCAAGCATCGAGTCCACCTTTGAGAAGAACGGGGGGTCGTCTTAAAGGTTTGTCTGCGTTGAATTCGTGTAACGTGTCGAACAGCCGCTTCAGCGCGATTTCGTTCTCTGACCGATTCGGCTTGTGCATGAAATCAATGTTCTTTGTAGATTCGTCGTAGTACACGACGACATCAAAGTCATTCCGTCGGTCAAACATGGCTTGTTCGTCGTCGGGGGAGATGACCAAGCGATCTAGCAGCTGCTCTGCGGAGTCGCCATCGCGCAATGATAGTGGCTCTATACACATGATGCTTCGCACGTACACATGGCCTGCATCAAAGTCGGCTCTGTCTCGTACATCTATAGTGAGCACATTGTACATGCGGTAGTAGTCGTAGAGCATGCTGGCATCAATTTCCAATTCGATGGATTTACTGACGGATCGCGTCCTTCCGTTGGCGTCGCGCAAATTCTGCTGCGCGGGGAAATATGAGTCGGGCACACCATTCGCGTTGGGCGCATGACTAGAGGCGCTCGATGCCGCCAGCGAGTTGCTACGCCCTCCAGTGCCGTTCATACTCCTAGGGGTACTTCGAGGCGGGTTGATGCTTGAAGGGCCTGAGATGTTCCGGGCAGGGCTGTACGTGGGGCTGGGTTCCTTGGGTAGGGAGGCGGCAAACTGGGTGTCTAGCGGTAGTTTGGGAGGCGGTGGAGGCATGTACAATGGTTGGGCAGGCATAGCCCTTGGTCCAACCAGTCGATTGGTGGGGTTGAAGTCTGCGGGAGAGGGCATTTTGACTGATAGGTCCTGGCTAGAGTGAGCAGATGCTGCATCGAGGGGCGGACCAGCCGTGCGCAAGTTCGCAAAGCGCTGAGCAAGATCACCGACACCATTCGCTGATGCAGCGCTTTGGTGGACAGCGCGACCGTGCAGCGATTGCGGCTTTGGTTGCACGGCGGGTTTCCTTCGCGTGGAATCTGGGAAGCTGGCGATTGAAGCACGGCCGTTTGGTAGGGTGGTGGGGGCCTCGGGCAGCATCAACTCGTCGTCTCTTCGTGAAGCGGTGGAGCCATTTCGGGTGTGCGAGGTTGCAGAGGGCGGCAGAGAAGCAGTCCTGTGATGGGCGCCGTTCCTCAGGTTGTCGTTCTTGATTATGTCTTTGATGCGCAGGAATCTCTCCTCGCTCGACTTGATGTCTTTCATGAGGTCGTTGAAGTCTCGGTGGGCCTGGCTCCGACTGCCGTTGATCTTGTCATAGTAGTCTCGGTGGGCTGGTATCAGGTCGACGATGATCTGGTATGCGACCATGTATTCCCAGTAGGCGCCAGCGGGTATGCGGCTGCTCAGCATCGTCTTGGCCTTGGTGAAGTGCCCTCTGGCCTGCTCGAGCAGATGGCGAATCTAGACATGGTCAGCGACTACCGCATCCAGAGGGAGCCTTCCCCAAGTACCGAGTGGTGTCTCAGCGACTCGGCTGACTCCGTCGCAGAGGCGATGATCTCCGAAATGGGCGGATATGGCGCGCCAGGCCCCCGCGAGTCGCCCGGTCCATCGCTGTCCCTCCAGCCATCTGCGCCGACGGCGTTGGTGTAGCCGTTCATGGTGTTGGTCGGCGAGTGTGGTGAGGGCGGCCGAGGAGCAGCCGCACTCTAGTAGCACTTTAGACGTTGGGCACTCGCATGTTCATGAGGTCCCAAGCAGGGCGAGACTTGGGTGTCCGTGGCCGCAATCGAATACGTGTGCGCCGAGCGGGCGCGATGATGCGGGATGCGGGGCTGAGTCGGGGTAGTGCGTGGACTCGTAGAGGCCGCGATGGATGCTGCACGGCTTGCGGATGCGACGGCGAGTCTGCAGGCGAGGGTGAGTATGCTGGCGTGCAGAGGCGTGGGTGGACAATGTACACTCGCTTTGGCGTTGGCAGGGTCCAGGCATGGGAAAGTGCATGCGGCTCATGCCCGAGCCTCCGCCACAGGGCGTCATCAGCCAAGACCACGCCTCGGACTCCAGCTTGCTACCTAACCAACACCACGCCAACCTCGCGCCGTCGCCTGTACAGGACCAGTCCGCTCGCAACCAAGACAGGCACGCTTGACATCCGGGTATCCCCGCCGAGCTGAAACCAGCAACACACCAGCTAGCAGCAGGTCCATCATCATGGCGGGCTGGTTCGGGTCGTCGACCAACAGCGCGCTCGACGAGCAGATCGAGCGCGCAACGTCCTCGAGCTTGTATGCGCCAATCCCGACCTGCCCATGGCTTCATGTCTCATGCTGATGCACTGCAGAGAGGACATGCCCCTCAACCTCGAGATATCCGACGTGATTCGGTCCAAGACAGTGCAGCCTAAAGACGCCATGCGCGCATTGAAGAAGAGGATAGGCAACAAGAACCCCAACGTCCAGCTTGCTGCTTTGAATGTGCGACTTGGACCATCCCCCAAGCTACCCCCATTTGCTGACTACTGCACAGCTCACCGACACCTGTGTCAAGAACGGCGGCGCACATTTCATCCAGGAGATAGCGTCACGGGAGTTCCTCGACAACATGACGTCTCTGTTGAAAGCACCCTCGACCGTCGCCCCCAACAACGATGTGAAGAACAAGATGCTGGAACTGATACAGTCATGGGCTACCGCTGCCGAGGGCCGCTTTAACCTGAACTACATCAACGAAGTCTACCACAGCTTGCAGCGAGAAGGCTACCGATTCCCTCCCAAGGAAAACATCTCCAGTAGTATGCTTGACAGCAGTGCCGTAAGCCGTTCACCAGTACCTCCTGCCCTGCCCTTTGAAGCTGACAAGCCTCTCTGCAGCCTCCGGAATGGACAGATTCGGATGTCTGTATGCGATGTCGCACCCCGTTTACCTTTACCAATCGAAAGCACCATTGCCGCAACTGCGGAAACGTCTTCTGTGGCGCCTGTTCGAGCAAGAGCATCCCGCTACCCCACCTGGGCATAATGGACCCAGTGCGCGTCGACGACGGATGCCACGCCAAACTCACCGATCGCGCGCGGGGAACGCCCCTATCGAGGACCTTCGATACACCCAAGCCACAAAGGACATTATACCAGGGTTCAATGGAGCCGCGTAGTGCGCGCGTAGAGGATAGTTTTGATGCCGATCTAAAGCGTGCGCTCGAGATGAGCCTGGACGAAGCCAAGGGGAACAGCTCGTCTGGCTTTGTACCTCAGTCGCAACTTCAATCGCAATCCAAGCCTACCAATGGAGCTTCCAAGAAGCAGCCTGAAGAGGAGGAAGATGCTGACCTCGCTGCCGCCATCGCTGCGTCATTAGCCGACATGGAAGAGCAGAAGAAGAAGTATGCTACTACCTTCCGAGAGCAAGCCTCGAGTGCCTCTGCGTCAGCGCCGTTTGTCGCACCAAAGAATGACTACGAATTGACGCCCGTCGAAGCCGAAAACATCAACTTGTTTTCCACACTCGTGGACCGGCTGCAGCATCAAGCTCCTGGCACTATTCTTCGTGAGCCGCAGATACAAGAACTTTACGAGAGCATCGGGAAGCTAAGGCCCAAGCTTGCGCGCACCTATGGAGAGACCATGAGCAAGCACGATACACTTCTCGATCTCCATGCTAAGCTATCTACTGTTGTTCGATACTATGATCGAATGCTCGAAGAGAGACTCTCAAGCACATACAATCAAGCCAATGCCATGTATGGCATGCCTTCTGCGCAACGGCCTGCGTCGAATCTCTACCCTAGCATACAATCTGGCGCACCAGATGGTGCTGGAGAGAACTACTACACTGGAAGCGCCCCCTCAAGTGCCTATGGACAGCCACAACCACAGTACGGCGGCGGCTACCAATCTCAGCAGCAACAACCCTATCCCCAATTTGATAAGCGACCCCAGTCCTACGCCCCTCAGGACCAATACCAGCAGCCATCGCAACCCTATCCTAATCTCGCCCAGCCACCTCCGAACAATTCCTACCAGCAACCTGCGTCGCCACAATTACAGCGCCAAGTATCAAATCAACAGTATCCCTCGCAACCTCCTTCTGCCTACCCATCACAAGCACCCCCATCGACAGTATCAGACGCGGAAAGCGCAAGCTACTATTATGGCGACAACAGTGCTGCACAGCCCTCACAGCCGCCACAACAGCAGCCTCCTTCACCACAAGCATATACCCGGGCGCCTCCACAACAGACGCCCATCTCACCACCTTCACAGCCTGCTACTGCTTGGCAAAACCCGCCCTATCCTCGGCAAGATCAGCCTCCCAACTGGCAGCAAGACCAGAACCAGGCGCCGCCGCAACAAGCCCCTCCACAACAGCAACAGCCGCCTCAACAACCTGCACCGCAGCAGCTCTGGCAACAGCAACAACAAGCGCCTCAGCAGCAGCCTACCTCTACTTGGCAGCCGGCGCCATATGCGTCAGGTGGCTACGGTCCAGAGAGTTTCCCATCTGCGCCACAGAACCAGCTTCCCGCCCAGCAAAAGGTTGCGGACGAGCCGCTGATTGATTTGTAGATTGATACTACATTGGTGGTCTAATGTGCTCTCCTTTGGCATTTGGTGTCATTATCAAAATGGATGAACAATGATACCTAATGGTTTGGTCCGTCATCCTGCGCTTTGGCAATGTAAGGCACTTGACAAGTTTTAAAGGGGTTTGGAATGGCGTGTATCTGCCCCAGCTTTCGAGACTTGATCCTGTAACAATACACTTGCCGCTCTCGTTTGCTGAAGGTGTGGTTGGGCACTGTGTTTGACTCGTCTAGTAATCATCATTTGGATATATGATACCAACTAATAAACGCTTGATGGCCCTGCCTATCGTCTACCTCCATCCATCTAAGCTGTGCAATGTGCATATTTGACATTTTGTTATCCTAGGGAGTTTAATCGTTTGCATCACGATTCATACTCTTTCTCAATTTTTCGTCCACGTTATCACACCCCACAACACCAAGACCTCAGACACGGCTTTACCTCTCACATCATCACGAATCCAGACATGCCGAAACCCCAAGAAGATCGACTTGGTTTTCCATTTATTTATTTACTCATTTCCAGTTTCTAGACCTCGACGCCACCCCACGGACACTCCTCGCTCAAATGCCCATACGCAACACTACCTCCAAACCGCTTCGGATCACTACTCTCAATACAGCTTTGACACGGACATGCGTGTCCGCCCCTGCCCTTCCCTTCACCGACAGTCTTCGCCTTCGCTTTCGTCTTCCCCAACACATTCGCCTTGACAACCTCCCTACACCTCTCCCCCGCATGCTTCTCCATCTCCTCCGTCCTTCCCGCACCCCCTACAGCACAAAACTCACAAAACACAGCGACTTCACAACAAGCCTGTGTGTGCTGGCCCGAGCCGCAGCGGATGCAGAACCGCAACTGGCCGCAGAAAGTGCGATGGGGCGCGGTAGCGCTATTGGAGGCGGCGAGATGGGACTTGAGGGAGGCGTAGGACAGGAGTGAGGGGAGCGAGTCTGGGGGAGGCGTGCAGACGATGAGCAGCGCAGCAACAAGCGTAGCCACGACATCATTGCCCGCATTGTGCAAAAAGCGCTCCTCGAGCCCAAACCACTCGAGCAGATGCGACAAGCCCATCTTCCTCCCCCGCGCCGCAATCCCAGCTTCCACGGCCAAAACCTGCGTGTCCAGCGTCGCAACCACACTCCCCAAGTCTTCCATGTCAATCCCGAATCGCTCCTTGATGGCCTGTGCATCGTTGTCTACGGCATGGCCTAGGAATATAACCGGGCGTAGCGAACCGGCGCTGTCGCGGCGCGTGAAGACGTCCTCGAGCATGGCGCGGGCCGAGGAGATGCTGGCAAAGGAGGTGCTGCCGAACTGGAAGGCGTCGGGGTGGCTGGGGCAGAGATCGCGGTTTGTGAGGTGTGCGTGCGGCTTTATCCTGACATGGTGATTTTCCATGGCGGATAACATGTCCCATGCTGTTTTTGGTGCTGCGGTACTGCACGTGGAGGCTGATGCCCCTGCACATGGACGTGTGCGCTGGAATTCGGGATCCAGGATAGACACCCCGAGTTCAGTTATGTAGCTCGCGTCGTGCTCGTACCATTCTGCGTCTAGCCCGATTATGATGGCAGACCGGAGGAAGGCGCTTGTTTTTTCGCTTTCCATGCCGAGCTTTTGGTCTGCCGTGTTGAGCCAGTGTTGGAGCAGCGCGGTTTGTGCGAGCTGCTTGTGGGTGAATTCAGCTTCTAGGACATGTTTCAAATCTGAAGGTGTCATGGGTGCGGCCTTGGTGGATATTTTCTAATTTGTGTCTAGGTATGTTTGTGGTGAGGGGGGGGGGGGGTTTGGATGCCTTCGAGTATCGTATGAAAGAGGAGAGTGGTGCGCAGTAATTTTGTTGCGCGAGAGTGAGGAAAGGGGAAGTGTTAAATGTCATTGCATCTGGGGGCATTGTGGAAAAGTTGTTGTGTGATGAGCATTGTGAATAGACGCAAGTTACATCTGCTTCTTCCTGAAATGTGTTCTGGATCGTGATGATGGACATGATGTTGCGCTGTGCTGGCGCTGAGTTCGTAAAGTTTGAAGATCTGGAGTAGTTTTTCCAGTTTCAAAAGCACGAGAGCAAAGATAGAAATTAGAGAGATTATATCTGTTCTTGTTCTAATCGAAGGTGGAACACGTGAGCATAACGACTGCTGCCTGAGAGCGATAGTTTAATTAAATCATGGTACTTGATCGCGACTATTGATCCTATGATACGTGGCTTTATTGCAGTACCAGTGGACTTTTATGACGCTACAAGCTACAAACTCGGGTTCAGCGGCTATACGACGTATACACACAGCTCTCGTTATTTGATGTGACATGCAGTGGATGACATGACCCAGAAAACTACCAAAGGTATCGTACTAAACAGAATGCTCAAAGCATACCTCTAGCTGTCTGCCTGTGGCCTGGTAATTCTCACCACATAACTCGCCTCTAGATCGCGCCATAGCTCGTCCTTGGGAGAATCCGACACGTCTTCACCATGACCATCTAGTGGCGACTGGCCTTTATCCGCGGATTCCATCAAAAACTCCTCTTTAGAAGCTCGATTGAGCGAGATGTGCTTGAGGTAATATTGATTCGTTTCCACTGGACGGCCAAGCGATATGTAGTAAAAAAAGAGGGTATTTATATGCCCGTCCCGCAGCAGATCGCAGGCGTAACCTGTCGCTCGGTGACAATACCACTGCATGAAGTCGAGGTTGTGTGGTACCTGGATCGCAAGAGTATCGAGATTAGGCAAGTCCTGGCGAATGAATCTAATGAAGAAAGGTACACGGTCGTCGACGTCGCGCTCCCACGCCTTTTGAGCACGGTCGTCATCAATAGCCATGTTCTCGCGGCCAAGCACCAGCCGTCGAATTTTGGACTTGATAACGTCGGGAAGGTTTTTTAAGAAGAATGTCGAGCTTCCAGCATTGACCTCGAGGATGAGCTGGCTGTGAGACCACATGTTGACAAAGGCTGAAGTTGGCAAGACGATTCGATGGAGATAGATCATCTCTCGCACGGCCTTGGCGGGCGGTAAGATTTTCGCTACTTCGGCACTCATGTCTTTTGAGACGAGATGTAGTGTCGTCGCGACCTGGATCTTGAACCTGAGTAGGACGTGGAAGTCGTCGGGGCTGTTTGCGTCCCGCACGAACTCATCCTTCTCAAGCAGCTCGCGTTTGCTGTAAAGTGAGGCCTCCGGCTCATTCGTATCACTAGTCGCATTCTCATCCTTTTCAAATTCTTCGGCATCCCCATTCCAATTCATTTCATCTGTAAAGAATTACCTCTGTACAGTATGATTTCAAATGCTGCAATGAAAAGATACCTTCATGATACTCGAGTCGCGGCAGACTGTAGTCGGGACCTATGTAATCTAGGCAGGAGTGACGAAACGTAATCCTCGCGTCTAGCGCATATTCGTAAATCATATCGCGCAGCTCTTGTGGAAGATCAAAGATTCGAAAGCTGAACATTCATGAGATCCTGCACAGCTGGCTTCAAATGATGTGGTCATACGTATTCAGATGCGCTGCTGCATCGTCGCGTGTAAATGTTGGTTCCTTCGACATGTTCATTGATTCCGACGCCATTGAGGTGGAGATAAATAGATAGTCAGACACGGTGGTGTATAGCCCTCAATGTACAGACCACCGTCTCAGAAATAGTCGTGTCGCTTGCGAGAAATCGGAACTGAAATATTCACGGGGAATGAGGAGGCGGAGACCTCGAGCGGGGTCCGCTCCGACCTTACAAGCAAGGCGCGCTAAGGTTTAGCGTCGGCACTAACCCCTTTAAGCCATGGTACTACGAACTCAATGTTGCGAAAACTGCGCGGATTACTGTCGCTCATCTGTACCATTATAGAAGAAATCGCAACAGAAATCATCATCACTTAAGATTTCACAACATGTGGTAAAGCAGGACGTCAAAAGTGAAGTGAAGGTTTGGTATTAAGTAAGATGCTGATGAAAAAGCAAGTCGCCGACCGCTAGAACGACGGACAAACAATCTCGTTCAACCTCTCGAACACACGAGCAAGGGGGTATATATCATCTACGTTTTCAACAATGAGACGGTTTGGAAAATCACCTCGCATTCATACACATAAAAGTGAGGATGCTTAGATCTTCTCGTCAGCGGCGTGGCTAGCGCGCCTCTCAGCGCCGACGCTGTGGCGCCTCTCAATGTCAACAGCCTGCTCCTCGGTGCCAAGATGGCCAGTAGGCAGCAAGTTGAGCGCATCTTCGTTCTTGTCCATGTTGCGGTAGGCAAAGTGGAAAGCGATACCGGTGACGAAGGAGATGATGGCGACACTGCCGTAGTTCCAGACGATGTGGGGATCGGCAGTAAGAGGGGTGAAAGCCTGGGCAAGAGCGGCGGAGAAGGCGGTGGTGAAGAGCTGGACGGACTGCACAAGCGACCTCATGTTCTTGGGTGCCTTGGTGAAGGCGTACTCGAGGGTGGTGACGGACGCGAAGATCTCGGAAATGGCAATCAGCACATAGACACCGGTGACAGCCCAGACGGTGATGTCGGTCTTGTATTCGGGGTCGTGGGTCTCGTAGTAGCCGGAGGTCTTGTAAATGTAGTGCTGGAGAACGGCGGCCCAGACCATGGCGAATGCTCCGAGAATGAAACCGGCGGTGATCTTCTTGATGGGAGTGAAGCGGATACCGCGCTTGCGGAGGAAGGGGTAGACGAGACTGTCCATGATGGGCACCTGGTGTAGCGTTAGTAAGGTGTTCGTATTTCGGCGATTTAATTTGACTTACAATGATGATAATGGCGATAGGGTCGAGGTTGGAGAGAATGTCGTTGGGGACACCACCGAGGTGCATGGTAGCGCACATCTGAGTCAAGTTGGAGTCCATCTGACGGTATGCCAGCCAGAAAATGGGCACCCAGAAGAATACAGAGCAGGCAGCGAATCCACGGGCAACCTCGTCAACCCAGGCATCGTCAAAGTTGTACCAGCTTGGGGCGTTGGCTCCAAGTGTGGATGGCTTGACAGCGTTCCACATGGTGCCAGAGTTCCAGTTCCTCCACGTCTGCATGGGGTTGGCCGTCATGCCACCACCGAGAGCCTTGAAAAAGAGCTTGAACGCTGGACCCATGACGTTTCCGCTCGGGGGTCGGAGAATGTAGAACTTCTTGCAGATAACAAGGACAGGCAGAGCGACGATGAACATGACGGTGGGAAGAAGGTAAGCGAGCCAGAAGCCGACGTATCTCTCAGCGTAAACCATGCTAATCTGACCAACCAGGGCACCGATGTTGATGAAGAAGTAGAACCAGTTGTAGATACGGGTGACAGTGACGGCGGGGTCGACAATGACGCGCTGGTCACCACGGGTCTCCACGCGCATCTTCTCCTGGGGAATTTGCTCGGCGATGAGTGGAGAGATGTTGGGCTTGAATGTTCCCGTTCCGAGACCCATGATGATGAGACCGAGAATGAAGACACCAAGAGCAGTGTTTGAGTTTTCCAGGACAGATGGGGCAGCGGAGGCGACGAGGATGATGTGGCCAACTTCGGCAACCAAGACAGAGTAGACAATGGTCTTGAAGCGACCGAGGTAGGTGTCGGCGATCCAAGCACCGAAGAGAGGGCAGACGTAGACCCAGAAGGCGTTGAAGGTGGTCAAACTGAAGGCGACCTGCTTGCCCATGTCGAGGGCACCGGGCTGAGCCTCAGCATCGCTGGGGTCGGCAGCAGCACCAGTGGGGGTGGTGAGCGGCCTGGCGATGTAGTTGGAGTACACGGCGACGGTACCGTAGTAACTCATACGCTCAACCAGTTCGACAAAGGCAATCTAGAAGCGGTGTCAGTAAATCTCTCACGTGCCATGCAAATGGCGATTGCTTACAGTGAAGATCTTCCATGGAATCCTGGCAGGGACACGGGGCAGCGTAGCAAGCTCCTCCTCAGTGGGAAAGTCGTCGCCATCAGTCAGGTACGTGTCCTGGAGAGTAGCTTTGCCCTCGGAGTGAAGGAAGGCGGGGGCAGCAACAGTGTGAAGCTCGGGGTGCTTGCGCGTGGGGTCGCCTGAGGCGTCGATCATGGAGGAGTCCAAGCCTACAGCTTGCTGTGGAATTGTTAGCACGCGTGACGAATGGGTTGAGGGCAGTGTGGCGTACGACTTCACCGGCGTCACCGACAGCCATGTTGAACGGGCACGTGTGTGTGGTGATGGAAGGGTGAGGCGGGGATTGGCGGTTGGCAAAGAGCAGCCAAGTAAGACTTTATGGCGGTTCTGCGGCGAGGAAGTGAGAGGCCCTGTCGAAGTTGAAAGACTGGTGGGCTGGTGGTCCATTTAATCAAGAGCACGCAAATCACGGGTCCAGCGTCGTGCTCTACAGGCTCAGGCTCAATCAGGAAGGCGCGCACACTCGAGCAGGGATAGGCGGCGTATTGGCTCCCTCACGATAGTCGTGCCATCAGCAAACGCATCGCCACCGCGGCTGGTACCCCGTTAAAGGTAGCGGGCGCGTGTGAGATTGCTGCTGCACGTTGCTGTTTTTGCACCGCATCGCCGAGGCGTCACGGTCTACTCAAGCCTCGCCAAGTTGCTAGCCACCACTGGCAAGCAGCGGCACAAGAGAGCTTGCCCCGTCCAAGAAAACAATTCGCTGTGGCGCTCATGTTGCATTCCATCGACTTGTCTCCTGCCTAAACGAGGAGGCTACTGCTACCCCGCTACCACCCCCCAAGACACGCCCAGAAGCGCTATCGCGCGCCTCCAACGACCCAGTTGCTTCGCTAGACACCCCCAGCGTAGAGGTGGACCGTGGGCCATGCATGCACTCATGGCGGTATCAGCGACCATGCTCCTTTGAGGGCATCACGACGGTTATTTGCGGGTAATCATGTCGCACCATGGCCTGATAGCCAACAAAAGGCGGTTCCGAGAGAGATTTGGGCAGATCAATTCGAGGGAGGAATCGAGCGAGAGCAAGGATGAAGACGGCCAAATGCCCAGCCAAACCAGACAGTGGGGCCGCTCGCAACACCTTAGCCTGGTGGATAAGAGACTGGCTGGAAGCTTGGGACCCTAGCCAATACCGCCGAGATAGCCAAGCACCTCATCCACGCTATCATTCGCCCCAGACTCTCAGGGACTTTTTCCAGATCCACCGTCAAGTCGCCTGTTCGAATATTTCCTAGGCCACCCAAGACGGCCCGCGAGTCCTGTCAAATACAAGTCCAGATATAGGGCGAGTTTGGCACCGTAAGCCTGCGCAAGACGCGAGACAAGCCTCGGCCGCCGGCCGGCAAGAATCCGTGGCAACGGTTCAGGCTTTTGCGCCTAGATATGCTCGCATGCAAGGGCTTACTCAACCCATCCTTCGAGAATCGTCCTCGGTGGTGTGGCATGGATGCGGCGCGCTTCGAGAACATCATCGCGCACATCCTTCACCAAGCCGGACAGATGCGCGGTGCTTCTTTACGGCGTGGCCGTCACGAAGGTGTTGGAGTGATAGAGCAACGGCCGAGGATTGGAAGACTTCCACATGGGCATTTCGCTTAGATTAAGCTTGATGAAGACCTCGGCAAGTGCTTTTCTGCACGTGAGCAACTGCGCTACTCAGCTAGGCCAGATTGCTTATTGTCGCTGAGCCTGTTCGATCTGCACACACAACAACGGTGAAATAGACGCGGCTGCTGCAGTGGCCATGTCGCGACTTTGCGCCAAGAACGTCAACTAGTGGGACGATTGCGCGAGCGCCCTTGTCACGATGTGCGATGTAAATGTAGACGTGGGTCTGAGCGGGTAACAGAGACTACAGCATAGTATTTGTGGACTGCCGAGAACCAGTAGCGTAGTCGGCGGTGGGCCGCATGCTGGCGAGACAGACATCGCACGAGGAGCCACACACACATGTACGGCATACACGCGGCCACGGGAGCGTCTCTTGTAGTAGAAAAACGAGCGTGTACGACAGAGGCGGGGGTGAGGTAATACATACCCTCGCACCTTCCCCGACTGTGAGGAAGGTAGCTGCAGGTTGACACGACCCCGCCGCCAGTCGCTCCCCATCCGTTGCCAACCTCGACTATCATCTCTCGGCGCCCTCGTATTATTCCCGTCACGCGGAAGGGGATAGGGCGCCTAAGCAGCGGAATCACTGCCGTCGAGGTAGTGTGGACGGATGCTGCCATTGGAGTGTCTATCGAGTTCCCATTCCGCACTCTACGCGAAACCACTGATCATGACAACAGTAAATGCCGCTTGCATCGAATGAGCACCGTGCTGCAGTACCATTCGCTGCATCGATATGAAACCACAGGGGGCGAAACACGCCTCTTTCGACATCTGACATTGCTCGCAAACGCATGTGCACTCTGCGCGAGTCAGCTGGACCCAGGCACGAAGACAGGTCGAATAGACAAGACTTTGATTTGTTTCGAGGCACGCATCGCTATGTCGCCATATATGGGAGACTGGCAGAAGCCGAGACTTGCCTTGACATTGCTTTCACACTTCACACAACTATACTCTTCCCTCTCAACGCCTGCAATCGCTCCGGAGTTACAACACTCAGCGCCATTGCGCCGCCGATGATAATGCCCAACAACAGCACCAGAAGCAAATGCACCGGCTCAATCTTTTCTCTTCCTGATGACCTCTTATCCCCTCCCGGAGCATATGGCCCCACCATCTTCTTCAGCGGCTGCACCCCGTTTTGCTTCGCAAACTCATACCCTCTCTTCATACCGGGTAGCCCATCAATACTGAGCTGACTCTTGAACGCCCAGTACCTATCCATCGACTCTTCTTCCTTACCCTCATTGAACTTCTTCTCCTTGGCGAGGAAGTGCTTGTCTAGGATATCCCTGTGGCCCACGAAGTCATAGTACGGGACAGAAAAACCACAGGACGTGCCGCACTGGTGCACGTTGACGAGGATAATGCTTCGAGAACTGAACGTCGTCTCGACTTTATGCTGGGTTACAAAAGCTGAGAATTCCGGAGTGCCATTCTCGATTGCGCGCCCGTCGCCCCAGATCCGGACAATTTTTGGAGGGCCCGTGAAAGCCATGAACTGATATTGATGTCAATACTCTGTTCCAATGGGCACTTGGGTCCCTTTCCGGTCGCTGAATTGCACCTTTTCCCCCGGAGCCCAGTCTTTGTCGAAATGAACTTACCATGACACAGATCCTGCCATTTCCTTCTTCATGCAAATGCGCATGCGTTTCCACCCCACTTCCCGTCAGATCCATGTACCAGAATGTACGCTCGTCGATGATACCAAATTTCTGGCCTCCTTTTGGTGAGATGTTGATGTGGCCCTCGCCGGATAGTGGCGCCGTACCGACCCAAAGCATCTGTTGCGCTTTGATCCATGGCACGAGGCTATCGGGGATAGTTTCGTAGAAGACCCCCATCACGAATTATTTTCTTTCGCCGTTGAGTGCGAGGATATTGGGAAAGATCTCTTGTTCGATGGACGATGCCTTAACCTAGAATAATTCCGCCTCTTCCCGCTATTGCCGCCTTTTCCACTCTGAGATCGTCGAGGATTTCCTGGCGTAACAGCACGGCCAAGCTTCTCTTCTTGTATTGGATGCTCCTTAGGAGGAGTCTCAACACTTGGACCTCCGGCTCTGACTCCTTGACCTCTGACTCTTATACGCGTTCAACCTTGATCCGCGGCCGAAATCGCGATATCGGCGTGGTTTCACAGCAAGAGTCCTCAAGACTATCAGTAGAGAACCGTATGAAGAGAACTGGGTGCACAATCTCATCTAATTTCAGAAACAGGCCATTGCTTTCAATTGGGATATCTTCGAGATGGCAGCTATCGCGCGACGGTACCATTCTAAATGCCCGCGGCGGGGAACGCGTAGCGTCGCTGCGGGGTTGCACCGGCCTGATCGGGTAACCAACCGAGGAAGCGTGGGTCTAGCGCGTACACGTTCAATCAACGACGGTCCTACGTCAGACATTGCAACTCGATCAACAAGAGTTTGGGGAGATGGGTCGACTTATTCGAATACTTTCTTCGCCCACTTTGCATGAATCCGATGCATATGCGAGTCATCAGCCCTCGGCGGCCTCTTCCGCCTATTTTCCTCGATAAAATCGTCGATTTTGCGTCGCATCCATCCCTGATCTAACAAGGGATACTCGGTGGAGACAAAGAAGAGTTTGCTTCACCGGTAATTTCGCTATTCAGAAAGTTGTTCGACGCGGCAGGTATATGATGACGCTGCATCCAATCTTCACCGCCAAGCTCATCACCCACCCTCACGACTCTCACCGCAGCAACCTTCAATCCAGCGATTCTTAGACCACGGATTCACATGTTCAAACTTATCGGGATCTTGAATATTACGGCCTGGTCGAATTTCAAGGCCCCTATCCCTTTCCTCGTCTTCACAAATCAAGGCTTCGATTTCTTTCGCGTCCATGACTACTTTGTACATCTTGCTAGTCTGAATCAATTGAAACCCTTCCCTAGCAGCATTCATAGTCAGGCTAAGGTGGCCCGTTGGCCAGATGGGGGCGAGTTGCGTTTCCAAGTCCAGTTTACTGACGCCAGTCCGGTACGCATTTTCAGCAATGAAGTTTTCCAGTTCTACAGCATACCACTCGTGGAACCGTACGAGGACGTTGTCTGCCTGATTCGCGATGGCAGCTTGTGCTTTGGCATTGTGCAAGAGGTCATTGCAAACGGTCTCGCCGTCATCCGCATCATTGGTGCCCGGATCGGCGTCGAGAGCTTGAGGAGACGCAGGTTCCAGCTCGAACTCTTCAAAGATATTAACGCGAACTTCTAGTTATTTGTGCCTGTGCTCGTGATTAGGTAGTATGTACGCTAGCTTCAAACCCTCTTCCAGCAGAGTGAAAACTGGTCGTAGAACCTCGACTTCATCCCTGTCAGCAGCGTTCAGCTCGCGCCGTATCTCACGATTCCGCTCAACCAGACCGTGGCGTTCCTGATCACTATCCTCAGTCATTCCAGAAATTCCCATTGAGCGGTCGTACAGTGCACGCACTCGTGCATTGTCTTCGGTCGCATAGGGCATCTCTTTGTGAGAGCTGTCCATATCCTCCAATCGCTCGTCGTTCAATCCTTCAATATCCGTTATGCGCGCCGAAATGTCCTCAAGCTCTTTTTACTGCTTAGAGCTCTCTCGTCTTCTTTGTATGTTCTCTCCCTTTCTTTTTTGGATGCGGGTAGTACTAAGGCGCTATTCGGGGACTTGGACTCTTGTTCTCTGCCTTGGATCTGCGCATTCGCTGTGTTGATAACATTAGATCCTTATCGACATTCCTTACGCTTTGGCTCCTCCCTGCAAAATCCCTCGTTTTACGTCTCTTATCAACCTCGTTCCGGTCGCAACCTAGATACAAGCTTCTTCTCTACTCCCATATTGGATGCTTCTCCTGCGCCAGGCGAAGGAATTAACTCGTTTGCGAGCGGCATACAAAAAAGCTGCGGCAGACTGGGTGAATGACCGGCGTCAAAGAGAGGAATCCCCGATTTGAAGCTCTAGTGACTATTCTCACTCAGACGAAAAGGATTCTAGAAGGTAAGCTACGGACTTGTCAACAATCAAGTCAATCAAGCCGAGGGGTCTAGCTTAGCTTAGCTTGATAGCCTTCTTAAAAAGAAGTAGATTAACTTGATGAGATTACTACAGACTATCTTCCTCTATGAGGATTACACTAGCCTATCAAAGTACAAGACTAATATAAGAAAATCTAGATTAGCTTAAAAAAGGAAAATTTCTAGTTAATATGCCTAAGCTTGGATTAATCAATATCTCTTTTTGGTCCAGCTGAATTGTTCAGCCTAATCTTGCTTGATTTTTGACAAGTCTGGTAAGCTATGAATGACTAGAGATCGTTGCTTGAGGCTCAATATTTACAGCCACGATACTTTTTGAAGGTTTCTTTATGAATCCTTTGTCAGCACGTCGCATTTTCGCCTTGCCTTGTTCACATTGACGCTGGCATGTTGTTTCTGGCTGGTCGGAGTGTTCCGTCGCCGTCTCTGCTAATGGCACACAGGTAACTGTCAAATCGTACATGTTGGCTAGCGAACCTACCGGACAATGCTGTGTGGACAGCATATCCATAGAATGATTCGAGATCAGGACCTGCAGGCATTACTCAGCCACTCTACATCACCACTATGACAGCGCCGACGAGGGAAGGCACGTCGTTTCCCGAATATGGACCTGAGAGCTGGGAATGATATCAGGCTTCCCTTTCTCTTCCTACTACCACTCCAACCGGTCTCACAAAGCACAAATTGAGACACAAGGCGTGCCTCAACCAATTCGAGAGACGGCCAACACTCAATCGTCCAAAGGACGCTTCAACCCAAAGACAAACCAAAAATCTCAAACACGAGGATGACCGACCGCCACCGTTGCTTTACCACTGGTTGATAGCACTCATACGAGCCGAGGCCTAGGACCGTCGACTCCGAGCCTGAAGATGGAGAAATTCATGAAGGAGAGGCAACCGCAAGCGCTCAACACGGGGAGGATAGGCGCCCCGGAATAGGTCCCAAGAAGCCTAGAGATGTCCAGTCCGGACGTGAGCGCAGGGAGACCGGTCAAGGAGCAGCAGGCGAAAATGATAAATGTAGGTATTTAACATCCACTGCTCAAAGCCCAAGGACGAACAACTTTAACTACGCTGCTCATATGACACACACTGGCGATAGTGGACCTCGCAGTGAGCATCCACGCCGATCTGGTGGGGACTGCTACATCCCTGAGCTTGCGGATGCGACGAGCAGCGTACGCGCGACTGACGCCGGCGTCATGCCTGGCAATGCAGCGCGTAGAGACGGTCGCAATGCTACACCTTGTGGTGCGCCACTCCAGCACCGCTACATAGTAGCACCAGGGAATTCAGCACCCGCTCCTCTTCACGTGCCCACGCCTTCACAGCCCCCACACTAGGAGCCGCAGCGAGTCGCGCGCATTCACTATCTAAATCGTGGGAAAGAGCGTGCAAGCAACTAAATCAGAGAGGGCTTCCAAAACATCTCCCCTGGCGAAGTCGTCAATATCGAGGCGATCGAGCAATGCCGGTGCGATAATCTGCAGACGGACCGCGACGGCAACGCCAACAAGAAGGGCCTCGTCATGACCGAAAAGGGGTCCATGTACTGGGAGAACCGGGACGCAATCGCAGTTGATAAATACCTTGGTGACGAAGGTCCGGCAATCACATATCTGCTCACATACTCGTTCGGCGGATGGAGCATGCATGGTAGGCCGTTTGAAGCAGCTATGCAGCACGTGCTGTTACTGAGTCATTCGCAGATGCGCGAGAAGCGTGCACGCATTGAGGCAGGCACGTCTGAACAGCACGTTAACCTGCATCCCGTTGTTCCACTGAAGTTGACCGCCGTGGTGGATCCAGATGATACATTCCAGCCAGGGGAACCCTCGCTGATCGCCCTCTCCCACCCCGTTCACGTGGCGCTCGACTCCCGAGTAAACCCCCGAAGCTGGTCTTACCCCATAAAGCCTCCGCCGGCTCCGTGCTGCTTACATCACGCACGGACGCTTGGCTTCTGTACTGGATGAAGACCGCGATAACTTCGATATTACTCCTTCCTACTACATGAGGCGTGCTGGCATGCAGAGGCGCAAGCAGCAGTGGGATGAGGACGAAGACCAGGCGGCCCAGGAAACAGAGACCGCGAAGACGGGTCAGAAGTCGAAGACGCATCCTACGCAGAAGCTTAATGCTGCTCAGAAGAAGGGGGAGGATGAGGATGAGGACGCAGACTATGAGGGTTCTGAGTAGGAAAAGTGGACGTGAAGATTGGTATCTGATGGAGTGCAGAATAGGAGAGATTGGTATGTCTGTAATTGCGTTTCAGAAGGTATGGCGTATACCAGGGGTGGGAGGGGGTATAGCGCATATCAGGGAGCTTTACGAGTCGTAATGCCTTGTTCGAACTTTGACGAATGTTGAAATTGATACCGCATATCCCCAGAATTCAAGATTTTTTTTTCAATAGTATCTTTCTCGCCGGCATGCGCAAGTGAACGTAGAGCAGATGCGCGAACCTTGCATAAATTTCGTTTGTAGCAACATATATTCTTAATTCCCAGAATCTCCCCCGCCCATGGTTCTGAAGTATGATTTCGTATGCGATACATAAATAAGCAAGCGTGAAAAGCCGTTTCGTAGTAAAAGGTCGCCGTGACGTATCGTGAGGAAAACAATTCGCAAAAACACCCCTGCGCCAGATAGACCAGACGTCCTAAAGTATCAGAGTGAACAAAAGGTTTTGCGAAAAGTAAAAAAAAGTAAAAAGTGCCAACGACGGGGTGATGAACCCTCTTGAAAAAAGCTAGCGTCGTTCTAAGATGGTATAAAGAGGCAAGGCAAAGCAAGAAACGCTAAATGCTGACTGACGGACTGTTGTTTGCAATGATCATGGAACAAAGGAAAGCGCCAAACGCTGTGACGGAAAATTCGAAAACGTATAGCCGTGGGAGTATTTTAGACGGCAACGGTGTGGGAGCGGAACAGCATCTTCAAGCCAGATGGTTCCTTCTCCTTCTTCTTACTGCTCTCCTTGCTGCTGCTCTTGCTTGAACTGCTGTCCTTGCCGACCCTGCTGGAGCTGTCTTTGCCAACTTTGCTTGATGGGCGTTTGTGTTCAGACTTGTGCTCAGACTTGTGCTCAGACTTGTGCTCAGACTTGTGTCCAGATTTGTGCTCAGACTTGGACTTGCTGCTAGGCTTGTCACCCTTCTCAGACTTTGCGCGATGCGATTTGCTGGCGCTGGTCCTCTTGGATCGGGTGCTGCGACGCGACTTGAGGTCGTCCTCGTCGAGAACACCGGCGTCGCAAAGCTCGCGTGATGCGCCGGGGGTGATGAACTCGCCATCGACGCTGGTACCGCAGCTTTCGGCTTCGACGTCGGCGATGCCCCGACGCCACTTCTCGACGCGGCTGAGTTCCTGTGGCTGGAGCTCGTCCAGTTCGTTGTTGGCGTCTTCTATGGCGGCAGGGGCGGGTGGGGCGGTTGCGGCACGCATGGGCATGGGGTGCAAGGGTGGCTCGACCGCGTTGTTGGATTGGATCTTCTTGATAATCTTGTATCCTCCGAGCGCGACAATGGTAACACCAACGGCGACTCCTCCAGCAATCATGAATTGGGGGCTAAGGAGCAGGGCAGCGACTGCGGGGAAGCTTCCCTTGAGCGACATGAGGACGCCGGGTCCCATCTTTCCGACAATGGCACTGATTTCAGCGAGGGTGAGCGACACTGCGGCAAGCGCTTCAGGATTCTTTTGCAGGTTCTCGATAATGGCGGTTGCAGTGTGCTGCAGGGCGTTGGCCTCGTCCAGGAGCATTTCAATCTTGGACGCCTTCTCCTTCAGCTCAATGTCGTCGTACTTGCTCTCAGGTAGAGGCGGGGGCACGTCGCCGTATGCGAGATCCATGTCGATGGGGGCCGAGTTGGATCGTGATATCCTCTCGATGGAGGTTCCGTGGGGTTGGTCCGAGTGTCTCCTCGCGATCTCCTTGTTGTGGGCCTCGCGGCCGGCGCCGTTGAGGTCTTCTTCGAAGCGATGACGGCTGCTTCGTGGGCTTTCGTTGGCATAGAAGCTATCGGTGTAGCCGCGCTCCATTGTTGGTCGGCCGCCATGGGTGGATTTGGCCTTGTGTGCCTTTGAGCGGTGCGAGGCATGTGACTTGGTGTCATCGTCGTCGATGCGCAGCGTCTTCACGCTCTTGGTGAGCTCCTTTTCCCGGACGACAGCATCGCGTTCGGCTTTGATCTCTGCCTTGCGCTCGCGGTATGCGGCCTTGGCCTCCTTGAAAACGTTGACGAGTTGCTTGCTCTGAGGGGCTTCGTTAGTACTGTGCGGAGCTTATCGCGGGCTAGCTAGCTTATCGGGGCGGACTCACACTGCTCACGACCTTCCCACTCTTGTTGATCACTGTAATAGTCTCTCCGAGTCCAACAGCCATTCTGACGTATTAGGGCAATTTGTTCCTGCAGCATGCACAGCGCGCGGGAGATGGGGTTTTGTGTGACCAGAGAAGGTGATGCGGTGAGAATGGTACTTGTGTTGCTGGTCTGTGAGGCGGTCAAGACGTATCAATGCTCGCGGAAACGGCAGCTGGCGCAACTCCACAAGGTTCCACCTAGATCGTCAATCTGTTGCGGCGCGGCCTGAGTCTATAAGGGATTTCAAGACAGACTTTTGCGGCGTTAATATCGGAAGCAGTCATCGAGTGAGGCGATTTTGCGCCAACTGCGGCGCGCAGTCATCATGGCAGTGGAACCGCGGGGTGAGAGCAGACTGGCCGAAGCGAGCTGCAGGGAGGCCATTCACGAGACTGCCCGCATACTTCTCGTGGTAACTCTCTGACGTTTCTCCCTGGTTCCTAGGCTGCAGCGTGTAGTCTCGGCCAGTACAGGAGCGGCAAGGTGTATGAGCGTGTCGCCCTGTTAATGGGTAGTGCTAGGGGCGCTACCATGGCGGCCGGATATGCGGGCAGCGAGACGCTGCAGCAGAATTCCTGCGGCTCCGGCTGCTATTGGTGCGGGGCCCAGCCATCGCATTATTGCTGCAGACATCGTGAACGTGTCGCTGCTGGGAGTGGACGACTAATTCTCTGCAGCCTCAGTTCTCACCAGTCGCTGCGTGCTGATGCCATGGCGCAGACCCATCTGGCAGCGGCAACTCGTCGGGTTGCTGCCCAAGCCTGACACAGGCGTATCCCAGGGCCCATCTAGATTCGACATTGTCCAGCTGGCAACGATCGTCTCTGGGATGGGTCTTCAGCTGGGAAGGCCTGGCTTGTACCGCGCGTGCCGTGGCGGTGTCTGTGGCTTGACCTGTGGCGGTGCGGTGTCAGGAGCGTGTGGATAGGTCCAGAACGTTAGAAACTTGTTCGCGCGAAGAATTCTTCGGCCTTCTGGTGGCTGTCATTACGCAAAGCTGCGTAATGGCTGGTCTCTCGGGAGATTAGTGTGGGCTACTAAACCCGCCGTAGACGTCGTCGTCGTCGCCGTGGCTTGGAGAGGGCTTTGACCCCGTCGTCATCCCACCGACTTTCAGAATGCTTCTTCGCTTGCCCACACCATCCCACATGTCCTGCGCAGGGGCCCCGTCTTCCGGTATCGATAGTAAGGGGCAGTGACAAATGAGAAACCGTGCTTTGTCTATCGTGTCGCGCGTCGTTTCATTTGTTCACATTTGCTCACAATCCTCCGGCCGCGCTTCGCTGGCTGCTGAATTTGCTCTCCCTTCTCGGTTCAGACGGAGGCCGGCCTCCCAACGTGTACCGACGATCATCACTCAATGTTCGCAGCCCACATGCACCACGGATGACACCCGCGCCTTTATGCATGTTCCCGCGAGGCTCTTCCACGTCTGCTCGTGTAGGAGGAAAGACGGCAGGCGAGCGCAAAGCCGGTGCTAGAAGTGCCGTAATTGCCGTGGCCATGGTCTCAATGCTGGCTTTGTGCAGCGCGAACACGTATCCAGCTTCACGAACGGTCAAGTCGGCCATTTGATGTACTGCATTGGGCGGAGCTGAGGTTCAAGTGAGGGTTGCATCGCAGTCGACATGCTTCCAATGGCAGCGCGAGCATATGCATAGTAACTGCACGTCGCCCGAGGGGCGTTTGGTACGATCTTCTGCTTGCTGCCACAAGGCATGCAAGGCATGCATGGCAATTGACAATCGAGCAAAAGGAAGTCGCGATAAAGGCGAAGTATCCTCAGATGTCACCGTCCAACTATGGTACAACTCCTATACCCAAAGATGGCGCAATCACACGGTCGTCGCTCGCCATGTAGGGGCGATGACGCTGATACCATGTTCGAGCTACAAGACTCGAGCTCTCCTGGAACCTCATCCTCATCGGATGACGATGAGGCGTCCTCGGACACGACACTGAGCGACGTAGAGGAAGACGAAGAGCGACAGTCTGCGCACTCGGATTCATTGACGGATAGCTCCTCTTCGCATGACGCCGACAGCACCCCGTGTTCATTCTTCCCCTTCCATCTCATCTCGGGGTGCAGCGCGGCAGGCAGAAGCAACATGTGCAGTGCGTCCCAGGCGTTCGTGTCACAGGAGGTGAAGAGAGTTCGGGAGAGCAGAGGTACGTGAAGGCGTCATGGTTTGGTTTGGTTTGGTTACATGGCTAGGCAGCGGGTGGATAGCCCCGCGCCGGCGTACTTGGACCCTGGATGCTCCGTCATGGCGAAACAATTACACGCGACCATGCAGGAACAACACCACAGGCGCATTCTAGAGCCAGGCTGACCATGCCAACAGCAGCCCCTCCGTCCGATGACTCTGCTACGGGGGCGATGGGGACGAACGGCACAGAGCAGCCAATGTCGTCTGCGGATCGAACACCTGCGCTGTCGCATCGCATGAAGCACGACAAGTCGATACTAGCACTGGCAGTCTCGTCGCAGTACATCTTCGCTGGCACCCAGGGTGGAGAGCTTCTGGTATGGCGCTATTAAGAGGCCTACAGAGATGCTGTAGCTGACAGCGCGCAGGTCTTCAGCCTCGATACCTACGAGCGCCGCAGAGTCATAGATGCGCACAAGGGCAGCGTACTCGGGCTGTGCCTGTCGCAAGATGGCAAATGGCTGTTCTCGAGTGCGGCAGACCCCATAGTCAATGTGGGTACTTCCTACCACACTCTGCAGACGTGTACTGACTGTCCAGGTCTGGTGCAGCTCGACCTTCAAGCACCTGTATGCGCTCTGGTCTCCCTATGACATCGGTGACATCTTCTGTGTGGCCTACTCCTCCCACCACCACACGGTGTACCTGGGAGCGCAAAACACAAGCATACAAGTATGGCAGCCCAGTGACTACACCAGATGACATGCTGACGGCGCCAGTGGTACGATCTGAAGGAAAAGGATACACGACCCGCACCCTCCCTCTCCTCGCACCCCGCCGAGCGCAAGAACAAATTCTTCGACTCTCTTGGTCCCGGTGGGGCCCAAACTCCCAGGCCCAGCGGGGCAGACACACGACCACGAGATGCCGCCGGCGGGCAGGAATTACAAATCGATAGCCGGGACATTTTCCAGTTCGCGCACTATGGATATGTACATTGCATGCTCTTGGGAAGTGGCATATTGCCCGAAGCGCCGTCGGAAGAAGTACTAGTCTCCGGAGGAGGAGACGGCCGCATCTTGTTATGGAGAATAGACCCGACACAGCGGGGCAGTATTTCAGGCATCTACACGCTCGAAGACGGACGGGAGGAAGGCGAGTCCATCCTCTCCCTCGCCAGAGAAGGCTCGTTCCTCTACAGCGGGCGCTTCGACGGCGAGGTCAATGTGTGGGACCTTGAGACCAGGCAACTAGTGCGAAGTTTGAAGGCGAGCACTGGCGATGTGCATACCTTGTCGCTGGGCGCTGGTGTTCTGTATGCTGGTGGTAAGGCAGGAAGCATGCAGGTAAGTTTGACTAGTCCACCTGTCTCGGCCAAGCTAACGCAACTAGAAATTCAACGAGCATTACGAGTCCATAACAACCTTCAAAGCGCACGACGGCCTCATCCTAGCATCGGCCTTCACCCGTTTCAATGAAAAATCCATCCTCGTGACCGGCGGCAACGACAATACCGTGGTCATTTGGGAAGTGAAGGACTGCGTGGAGCCGAACGCCGCTACACGAAGAAGCAATAATGGTGCGTACACGCTGTCATATTTTTTACCTGCGCGACTAATGTGTGGTGCAGATCTCATGGTGGAGTCTTTGAGCCAATTCGTCTCGTTTCGGACCGTATCATCGCTGCCCAAGTATCGCGCTGATTGCCGAAGAGGTGCATCCTATCTTAGGTCGGTTTTCCAAAATTTTGGTGCTGTAACCGAGATGATAAACACTACCGACTACAACCCAATCGTCTTCGCCAAGTTCCGCGGCAATCCGGCTACTGTGGCATCGCGCAAGAAGATTTTGTTTTATGGCCATTACGATGTTATCCCTGCAGAGAATGAGCATCGCAAGTGGAAACACGACCCCTTCTCACTCACAGGTGAAGGAGGTTACCTGTACGGTCGTGGCGCATCCGACAACAAAGGCCCGATTATGGCCGCCATATACGCTGCGCACGAACTGGCCAATGAGCAGAGCCTAGATTCTGACATCATCTTCCTCATCGAGGGTGAGGAGGAGAGTGGCTCTCGCGGATTCGAAAAGGCTGTAAAGGCTAAGAAAGATCTCATCGGTGACGTTGACTGGATTCTCTTGGCCAACAGTTACTGGCTCGATGATCACGTCCCATGCCTGACGTACGGCCTCCGAGGCGTGATACACGCCACCGTGCAGGTCGAGAGTAAGCATCCAGATTTGCACAGTGGTGTTGACGGCAGTGCCTTACTGGATGAACCACTTAAAGATCTCGTCATGTTGTTGTCCAAGCTGACGGCTCGACACGGCAAGGTCCAGATTCCAGGCTTCTATGATCCCATTTTGCCTCTGACCGATGACGAAAAAGCGCTGTACACTGAGATTACCGAGACGTTGTTGCGTGGCAATCCAGATCTTGGTGACGCAGATGAGCTAGCACAGTCACTCATGCGCAGATGGCGCGAAGCCTCGCTTACTATACATCGCTTCCAGACATCTGGACCAGAAAATTCAACCATCATCCCGAGGCTTGCCAAGGCCGCGCTGTCTATTCGTCTAGTACCCAACCAAGAAGCTGGAGATGTAGCCGACGGACTCAAGTCGTACTTACAGTCCGAGTTTGAAGAGCTTGATTCGAAGAACAAGCTCAAGATCACTATTGACCACCAAGCTGAGCCATGGCTAGGCGATTTCAGCAACGAGATCTTTCAAACTCTAGAACAAGCCATCATGTCAGTATGGGGCCCAAACCTTGGTCAGAGAAGAGAGAGCATGTCAGCTGCTAAGGCTTCAGACTACTTCTCTTCGCAGTCACGTTATACGACGGAAACGTCGTCGTCATCTCTATCTAGGAAGACCGTTGTGCCTGCTACCTCGAATACGCTCGCCAACTCTACTGACCCTTCTCTTGTGGGTCCAGTGCCTTCGTCTGGCTCTTCGACGCCAGACTCGACGGAGAAGCCAGCCACGTCGCGCAAGCCCCTCTACATTCGCGAAGGTGGCTCAATTCCCAGTATACGCTTCCTGGAAAAAGAGTTCAACGCCCCTGCTGCGCACCTACCCTGCGGCCAGGCAAGCGACAGTGCGCATTTGAACAATGAGCGGCTAAGGTTGATTAATCTGTACAACAGCAAGAAAATTTTCAAGGAAGTTTTCCGTGAGCTGCCCAAGAAATAATAGAAGAGAATTAATTGGCGACTATGGTCTTGTTTTATTTCAACAAGTCTCTCTCTCTCTCTCCCTCAAAAGATTACAATGAGTTTGCATTTTGAGTGCCAGATCATAGGCAGCCGCATTCACAGCGGTGATATACATGTAGACCTTGCTGGATCCCCGGGCTCTTATGAATCACCTCTTTCTTAACAGACGTATACACATTAAGTGAAGGAAGCAAGTATCTAGTATCACCTGAGCATATAACCCAAAACAACCGAACCCGTTACAACCACACACGCATAGGGAAAAGACAAGAAGAAAGGAAAAAGAAGGCATGGTTATTAACTGCCATCCCCAGATACTAGAAACGCTAACTCCCCGCCCGCAGAACGCAGCGAAGACGAAGAAAGCCAAGACACCCAGCCCACTTGCACAGTATTAGCATACCCAAATTCATCATCATCAGCATCATCATCATTTTCTTCTTCTTCTTCTTCTTCTTCTTCTGCCTCACATGTGCCGCGTGCCCCCTCCATCTCCCCCATCTTCTCAACACAACGACCCCAATAATCATTGCGATGCCTATTCACCCGCGCTGCTAGCGCAAAAGAAGCATCCTCACTCTGCCAAACCATCTCGCAGTGTGTACCTGCCACCGCCGCCACCGTTGTTGTTGTTGTTGTTGTCATCGTCGTCGTCGTAGTATTAGTACTGGAAAAGGAGGTGTTCTTGCTCGAGGTCCTGGTACTCTTTCGTTCGTTTTCTTATTAGTCGATCCAGATCGTTTATGCGTTTGTAAAACTTGTCAACATCTTCGGGCTCATGTTTTCGCTGTGATATCTCAGCTAGTTTTGCATTTCGGCCGTTTCTTCCCTGGGGTGCGCGGAGATTTCCCTCATGTCTTCCAGCTTGGCCTCGATGTTTAGCGTTTTTTTTTTCGTTCCACAACTGCACCGCTGTCGGCAGTGAGTGACGTGACGACAGTGTTTTTTACATGATGCAGAATAATTTGGAAAACAGAACTATGCATGGCGTATTCGGTCGAGGACGAAGTTGAACCGTGGCGAAACCGGGGTTGTTATGAAAGACTTGCAGGCCTACAGCAGACGGGTGCCACCAAGGCGGATTCACTGGTTCGTTGTCGAGTTTCATACAGTGTTCTTGCGTTTGTTCATCGTGTGCTACCCCTTCGGTATCCTGCAGTCCGTGACAGGCTCGCTCAGGAGTCGACCCTGACTCTGATCCTTTACTTTTACGTTTCCCGCGTGGCCTTTGGCTCCCTTTAA
Organism: Stemphylium lycopersici; assembly: GCA_003268315.1. Taxonomy (NCBI): domain Eukaryota; kingdom Fungi; phylum Ascomycota; class Dothideomycetes; order Pleosporales; family Pleosporaceae; genus Stemphylium; species Stemphylium lycopersici. Next base: position 256,401 of record QGDG01000031.1, read on the forward strand.
GCTATATCTTATTTTCAGAGGGGTCATAGACTGCATGGACTGATGGAACTAGGGAGAGAAATATTCAGAGTTAGCTGCTCAACACCTCGCTATTCTCATTCACTCTGAAGAAAACAATATCCAGCAGGTGCGTAACCCTGGCTTCCCAGATACGCACCGGCTTTGCATTGGCCAAGATGATGACCACGAACTGCGCAAACATGGCTCGCTAGCTGTAATGCCAGAAGGCTTGTTGCAAAACTGGAACCAAAAAGCCACAAGCTTCTCTAAAACATGTTGCTAGAGTACAACGCGATCGTGTTTACCGACCAAGGTGATATGTAAAATGCACAATCACAGCAAGTACTCTCGCTACCAGCTCCTCGAGAAGATCAACCCAATCAACGCTGCGCAGCCTCTCCCAAGAAACTTTGCGGATACCCCCATTCCATCTCAAGGCGAGGCCAGGAACCTGCTCAAAGGCAAGAATCCACTTACTCGGGAACCTGATCAGAAGCCTTTCGCAGAGCCTGATCGAATCAAAGCCTATGAGGAAAGGATACGCGCCATAAACAAGGAGCACGAAAAGCTCTTTGAGGATATCAGAATAATGACTGAGGAGGTCAAGATGAGGCAGCGATAAATGGTTGATGTAGACCTCTTGATCGAGGACTATGAGAACAAAGTCAAGGAGCTAGAGGCAGAAGAATACTTCAGTCCTCTGTCGAAGCCGCAACTACGAGGCGGCGATGAGATGGCTTGAAGCGAGAAGGGTGAACAGTTGGAGTGGCCTGAACATTCACGGCTGAAGATGCCAGCACTTAGTTGCCGTAACAAAGCCCTCGATGTTCATGTTACATCCAAGGATCCTGATTTGGCGCCTGTTCGATAACGCGTGTGAAGGGACGTGAAATGATCAGAATTCATGTAAGATTGGGTATAGGGGGGGAGATATGATGAAGGACGCGCAGTGGGAAGGCGCCATAGCATGAGCTGACTCTGCCAACGTGTTGGCGCATTCGGGATGTAATACAACACGTCGCTCATCGAATTCTGTGTTTAGTCGTCAGTAGCTATTCCTGTGGGGTCATACGACTCTTCGCCTATGAAAGCCTCGGGGGTTAACGACACGTCGTTGAATTAGGTAATCATGATAGACTTCCATGTCATGCATAGTTACTGGTTGACAGCCCGTGCGCGTGCTCATCCTGCCTGGGGGCAGCGCTTGAGTACAATGCAGGTGCTACCGCCCGAGCCCATTCAATCACAATAAGCGGCTGCATAATAGTTACTGGTTACAAACTCATCTTAATTTGGTCTACCTGGGAATGGATGATACATTCATTCGAAACGACGGAACCGAGGATAGGCACTAAACAAAACCGGGCATGTGTTTATATCTTAACCTCCGGTTGCTATTACAGCCTTTTACCGATGAGATTGTTATCCTACGACTAGATTTTGCGTATGATGGATAACAAGAGATCGGTTGAAGCTCAAGCGACTCTTTCAATGTCAAGATGAGACAGGATACAGTGACGCTTAATCCGGGTGGGACAGGTACTAGTGAGTTTCCAGCTATGTTAGAAGAGCTTGGTTCCTCTAGGACTCTCACACTCGTCATCGCGCGTTGATGTGATGCCGTCATGGCAGGTCACTGCATCTTTCGGACTCCTTCTCCAGAACCAGCCTCGTAGTCTAAATGCTTCTGCATTTGTAAGCGGAATCTGTGGTTGCGTAATGACGATTCGTTGCTGCATGCCCCGAGAGCTCGGCGTGCGGAAGTTGTCTTTGCTGACATATTGCTTCGGCGAGATCTTCTGCTTCTTCATGGTAGGTCTGGGAGTCGGTGCTTCGGCCTCGGCTTTCCGCTTGAGGTACGTGGCGAGCAGGGTCAGTTGCTGGGGCTTTTGCGAATGTTGTTGCATCTTGATGCTGCACTTTTACTTCTCGAAATGTATTTCAATCAATTAGTCGGAATGATCGTAGCCGTACTTGTGCCCTGATGAAGCGAAAACACCACGGTGATAAATAAGCTACGACTGCTGTGTGAACAATGGCAGCCGGAGAAAGCCGCCACAAGAAACGCATCACAATGTTATTGGAGACTTCCCTTTGTCGCCACTCCTACATGCTGGATGAATCAATTACGGGTTTCAATAGCAAAGGAAATTTGTGAGGCTTGTGTAGGAAGCGGTGACTGTCAAGTCCGACGCCAGGCAGCTGGATGAGGCATATCTTGCGAGGATAACACAGCGACGAGTGAGAAGCCGCGTAAGCGATGAATGGCCGTGGAGAAGATGGAGTAATTCCTGACGCAAATCTTGGGCCCAGTCTTGACAAGCCTCAACGGCAGTCTGCCTCGTGGAAAAAGTCGTTCATAGCGTTGAGCTTAGGGGCTTGGATGGGGTGCCGTCGTTCCTGCTCGGCTGTGCTGCGGGCCGTACTGAAACACTGTGCGACGGTGCATTGCGCAAGCTTCCTCAATGTGGCACAAGCTTGCTTGGCGTTTGATAGAGCAAGAGGCCGGCAAGTAGAGGTGAAATAGCGACGGCGATGGCGATGAAGGAGGTGGAAATATACGACGCAAAGAAACGAGCTACGACGGCTAAAGGGGTTGGGGATAGTTCGCGCAAGGCTGAACATGGGTACTATGAATAGCCGTGCGGTGGGGCACGTGTTCGTCATTGGGCAACGGCGCCCGGCGCATGTGCAGGGATGTTTGTACAGCCTCATGAAAGACGCGTATTCGAGGTGCCATAACATCTGCCACGCCGCCGCCGTGCTTCGTCTGGCAACTCATTACATCCCAGGTTTCCGGGCATATAAACCATCATTGTAGAGGTTTGCAGCAGCTGCGGCATGACGCAATGTTAGACGAGAATCTTCCCAGTACGTTGTGCATCCATATCCGCGAATCGCCATGGCACGCCGCCGTCATACTAACACCCCCTAGCTTTCTTTCTCAAGCCCTCGACTGAAAAGATCAAACACCACGAATCCTTCTACTACACCCAGCACGGCTCCGAGCCTGAAGCTTCATATGCCCTACGCCACGTCGACCCAGCCGCCCACAATGCGAAGAACACATATGCACTAGCCTTGTTCGATTCGCGCAACCCCGAGATCTTGTACGGAGAGGTCCTCTCAAAGCCGGGATGGTCGCATCCAAGCCTATCACAGGAGGAGATTCGCAAGAATGGCGGAGTGCCGCCCCCGCCCATGCCCATCTACCCCACCGAGTTCGCCATCCAGCTGTACAACCCCGACTCGCGCGTTCTGGTTAAGCACACGACAGCGAAATGGAGCAGTACTGTGAGCTGGGAATTCAGCCTGCCCCAAGTCACCTTCAGGACTCCGAGTAACTCCGACCTCGATCGCACAATGACGGATCCGGGAGCCGATGTAAACACACCGAGAGTCAACTTTGCTTGGCGAAAGGAGGGCAGACTGGGCAAGGACATGACATGCTACATGGTGGGCAAGTCAACGGACCCCACAGGCAAAAGGGCAAAGAAGAGCAAGGAGGGAGATATCGCTGTTGCCATGTTCTCTGGGCTGAAGGAACTGACTATTATGGAGCCGAACCTCTATCGCGTCGAGATTGAAGACTACAAAGGCTTGGAAGTGACGTTGCTCATCAGTGTAGCTGTCATACGCGATCTTTTCTTTGGTGACCTTAACGAACAGTTTCACGTCAGCAGGGCCGACGCACGGAAGAACAGTGGAGGGCTGCGAGCGAGGAAAGGCTCGTCCCCGTTGCAAGGACCAAACGTTACAGCGCCTATCCTAACACCACAACCTCCCCCACCGCCGGCTTACACTCCGTCATCGTCACAATATCCACCTGAAAAGGTCCCACTTCAAGATGCCGGAAGTGCCGGTGTCAATGCCCAGCCACCGCCACCCTCATACTCAAGTAACAACGCAGCGAAGCGCGCTTCGCTTCCGCCACTCGCTACAGGCCAGAGCCGTCCCAGTCAGCCCCCGCAACTGCAGCGACCGCCACAGCCGCAGAGACCGGTACAGCCACAGCGACCCACCCAACAGCGCCAAGAAGGCCCGAGGTTGGACCCTCGCGCGCAATGGGAGATCGAAGCGGAAACAGCGCGTCTTAAGAATCAGGCTGAAGCAGAGGCACGAGAGCAGAAGCGCCAGGCCGAGGCTAATCGGAGAGCCCGCCGCAGACAGGAAGAGGAAGAAGAGCGCAAGACCCTACAATTCCTTGATCAAGAGCGAAGGCAAAAAGAGCGAGAAGAGAAAGAGCGACAGAGGAAGAAGGCCGAAATCGATAAGGAAACTGAGCGCCTCAAGAAGCAGTTTGGTGATCAGTCGAACCTTCTCCGCCCAGCTGCACAGCCTCAACGACATTCGGCACCATTCATGTCCGGTGGTCAGCAAGGCCCACGACCCAGTCAAGCACAACGTCCCGCCCCTGTACCTGCACAACCCCAGCGCCCTCAGGGTCCATACCTGCAACCACCAAATCAGCATCGACCGGCGGCAAGCCAGAGCAGCTTTTTCAGTAACGGTCTAACCAAACCGGTTGCGAAAGCGAAGAAGAGCTTCTGGGGATTGAGGACACAAAGTGAGTCTAATGCAGAGAAGCTCAAAAAGAAGAAAAGTAGCATGTTTTGATTAAAAGCGAGTCTCTTGTTCGGTAGGAGTTGGATTTTGCATGGCATTAGATCAGGCGTTTTGAAATAGTGAGTCTTTATGATACCAGACTTTGTAGTCCAGTCACATTCCTCCAGTCACTTTAGAGCTTGCTTCCAGTATTCTTTCTCGCCTCCACCTTCCATCGCTCTTTCACGTTGCCATGCGCTTGCCCCAACCCGTTCTAGCTGTGGCGCATCACCTGCACGGCCACCAAACAACGGGATCTCATCATAACTTCATCTTAGCAACGATGCGACTTCCAGCTTCTAGACGCGACCCTCAAATTACGTAACCTACAGATTCAGTTCATCTACTTACCGCTGGTAGTCCCCATACACCTGCCACGCTTCGAGTGCTACGCGATTTTCCGCCAAGACTAAAACTTGCTCACTGAGCACATTATTCTAGGATGCGTATGCAGGGTCGCAGCTGTAGCTTGCGCCACAATTTCTCGTACCAACAGCAAGTGGTTCGACGCATGATGGTTCGAGATGCCTATCTTCTAGTATCGACAGCCATTGGCTCTACGCATGCAGGTTCCTCGCTTCCCGATGCTTTGGTTGCGGAAGGTGGAGTCGAAACAAATATCGCGTTTGCTTGGCAGCGGAGCGATAGCAACATTTTCCGCGTGAACGGAGGATGAATGGCAGAATGAAGAGGAAGGTGACATTATGGCTGCACGTATAAGAAGCACGACAGTTGCACGTCACATCTTCCACGCCTGGTGGATACTTCAACCCCTCAGCAACCCCCCGCCCCCAGACTTACGTCGCCATATATCATAACTAATACCTAAATTCCTATTCACATACCAATTTCCAGGCGCTATGATTTCCAAAACGATCTTCGCCGCTGCCGCAATGGCCATTGGCGCAAACGCGCATTTCCACCTCCTCGAGCCCTACTGGCGCGGCAGTTCCTTCGAAGAGCCCGCAAGCCAATGGGTCTACCCCTGCGCCAACGTCAACGAGACCACAGACATGGCAAACCGTGCGCCATACCCCCAATTCCTTCATCCATCTAACTAACAAATGTCACACAGGCACCATGTGGCCCCCCACGGGCGGTTCCACCATGATCAACGGCTCGCACGAAAGTGCCCTCACAGCCGTCAACCTCGCCCTCGGCACCAACGTGACAAACTTCAACATCACACTCATGGAGATCTTCAACCAGACGGGCGCTGGCGTCTTCTGTATGAAGGAGACTGGGCGCGCGAACTTGGAGGCTGGGTTCATTGCTGCCGGTTACTCTGGTCTGGATGATGAGCGCATTAACGGGTTGATGGCTACCGTGCAGGTTATTCAGCTTGGACATTCTGGTAGTGCGCTGTACAACGTAAGTTCTCTACCTGTTTTCGGGAGGAGGGCAGTTGAAAAGACGGGATGGTGTTGGCTAACTTGATTCAGTGTGCGGATATCATGTTCAACTCGACTGCGGAGCTGCTGTCTGATGAGCAGTGCCAGAATAGCACCGGTGTTTCTGCTTCTGCGATTGAGAACGCGGGCTCTGGGTCGGAGACTGAGGAGGAGAGCCCATCTGGCACCGAGGGCGGTGAGAGCGCAGACGAGACAGGTGCGGCGAGCCATCTCAGCCCCATGGTTGGAACGGGCTTATTTGCTGCGGCGTTGGCTTGGGGGCTGTTGTGAGCCGCGATGTCTCTTTCGTAGATCCCCGGTCGCTCAGTTGTGCATCAAGTTAGATGACCTAATTGATACTTTTACACTGGTACGCATATATGTCACGATTCCATACGCATTACCGCCTCTGATTCACATTCCGGCTCTGTTGCTCCTTGCTTCGTTCTTTGCCTCCTTCATCACTATCAATAGGCGACTCATGCCTCAACCAATAGGTAGTTTGCGACGTGAAGAGGGTGAGGATGATACGCGACAAGAGTGGGTGAATTGGAGATCAGAATGAGCGCTGGAGACTGTGTGGATACGCAGTGTCAAGACTACTGAGGATGATTGGGGTATGTTGTCTTCATTGTTCGTCGTGGAGAAGATCAAGAACAATGCTGTGTCCATGTAAACGTCGTGAGAAGATCAGTGTGCAGTGGTGGCTCTTACTCCTTGGACATGTCGGAATTTCAGACAATGAACGGATAGGAAGTTATACAGGCGCAATTCCACCACGTGAACGTTGAATAGTTGCGTCCAGCATCGTCGTCACGGGAAAGGTCTCGTATAATCACTGTCTACCAGGTGAAAACCTCACATCATTCTCTCTAAGTTGTTTCGTCCTGCCTTTTCCCTTCTCGTTCATTCTCCCACTATCTCGTTTTTCTTTCAACTCCACCTGCTCTATACCATTCCTACAAACCATAACACAAACCCAAAGATGTCCTTGCCCATTATGGAAGTCCTCACCTGTGAGGATCTTCTTCCCATTTCAGCGCTAATCGCTGTAGTTTGGATGTGCCGATATGGTGCAATAAGTATCGCGCTAGATTTGAGAAGACCGACAAAGAAAGATTGGAGAGAGTAAAGGTGGTCTACAGCGTTCGCATGACGACCCAAGTTCTCGGTAACACTCAGGTTCATCAATCCTGCCGTAGCTGACCGTTTCCATGAAATCATGAATGCTAGACATCGATATGCTAGAAGCAGAATCTTGTAATCTAAGACGTTAGGGGCAAATTAAATTGCAAAATACAAGCCTAGAACCGTTCCAAAATCTCCTTTGGAAGATTCATTAGTATTTTCTTAGTCTCGTACACTTTTCAAATCGGGTTGCAACTTTATCGGTTTGTCTTACGGCCCCCGTCGTACTTTCAAGCCAGGTGACGCTGAAAGAAAAGCCCCAATTCCTTCGGAAGATGGTTTTAATGCATAGTAAAGAGTATTGCAACGGGTCTACAAATGCTCATTTATTGGGGATAGTGGAGAGCACAACCGTTTCCGCCTGGTGGAGAGTTTATGTCGGGAGGCGCTAACGCAGTAGGACGTAGTGCAATATCCCGCATCAACTGCCAGGGCAGGGCCGAAGCATCCACTACCCCATCATATCGATACTCATCACCAGGCCTGTATTAAATTCTTGCTTCCTCGCTGGCAGCCTGAGGCAATTGTTGTCAATTTACCAAAGAAAGGCAGCAGCCTTGATGTTCCTAGTACGATACACGCACATCTTTTGAGCCAATCCGAACCTTAAAGTCATCCTTTGTTCCCTTTGTCCTTCCTGGTGCCAATTATAGTCCTTTTCCAGAATCATCCACCCTTGCAATTCAGAATATATGTCATCCCAAGACTATTTTTTTTGTAAAGGGCAGTTATAGATAATAGTACATACTTCACATCGGAAGAGATAATAGAGGATGGCTCTAAATTCCTGTAGTAGGCTTATAAAGGCTGAAAAAATCTTTTCCAGCTTCTCAACTCCAAAGCGCAAGTTAAAAACATCTACAGATGCCAAGGCACAAGTAGAAGAAGCAATATCTTCGGGCGGAAATATGTCTACCCGTAGCCTCAGGATACACAGCTTTACAGGTGCCGCAAGTTAGTAGCATATTGCTTCTTAATTGGCGAATCTGCAACACATTTCAGACTAGGATATTGTGGAAATGTTTTTATAGGTTGTTGCAGCTTCAGGGTCGAGAGTCAGGTGACGTGCTTGCTAAATCATGGTAATATCGTAGCTTGTACGACCACATCAGTCTTCCACTCTTTACCGACTGACAGTCTTCAAACGGTTTCCCCTGTGCGCTTGGAATACGCATCTTTGGAGGATTTCCAGATCTTGCAGCATTGTCTTTGTGGAGATTACATTTCGTGATTTAGTTTTTGTGTCGTTAAGTTCCCCCTGTGGCGCACGAGGCGGGCGCTAGTCGCGGCACGCTTACCCAAAACGCAATGATTTTCGGCGGCTCCGCGAACATCGTACGGTTCCTACGATCTAGATTTCCTGCACCTTCCTGGCCAAAATCACATCGGTCAAGAAAGTCTGCCTGCCTTGTCCCACTCTGATATTCAGCTCATCGTGTTAGGTTTGGCTTTGCGAAATGAGTTCATTGACCCACTTGTGGCTGCTCACATCGTGTAGCTGAACTTCTTCGTCTTATGCGAGCACTGTGACGACTCAAGAGCACTATAAATGCTACTGTCGTTTCCAGTATGATGCAGCATTGCGCATCGTCTTTTGTTATCTCCTTCGCTGGAAACTGTCAGGAAGCGATTGTCTTTCTTGACTCGTCACTCGTTTTGTCTCTTATCCAACACTCGTTTAAGAAAATATCTTGATCTATAAGTAATCATAATGCGTTCCATTCTCCTCGCAGTACTTGTTGCCTTGCCGTTCATTAATGCTGCTGTGAGCAGTCCGCGTATCAGCAAATCCGGACGCTGCGGTAGCAATTCTGGCCTCACTTGCACCGGCTCCTCCTTCGGTAATTGCTGTTCGAAGTACGGCTATTGCGGCAAGACGTCCGCTCATTGCAACTACGGCTGTCAGCCAAGTTTTGGAACTTGCAACTCTCCTACTAATTCGAATGTGGCAACTAAAAAGGTGTCGAAGGATGGATCTTGTGGCGGAAAGGGTGGCCTCACATGCTTGAAGTCGGTCTTTGGCAACTGTTGCTCGCAGTAAGTCAAGTATCACATGCACGATTGAGATGGCCTACTAATCATGGCACCTGATAGATATGGATACTGCGGTGCATCAAGTGCCTATTGCGGCTCAGGATGCAATCCTGCTTTCGGCTCCTGTTCAAGCTCAGCTGCCTCCTCTCCCGCCTCTAAAACGCGTTCGATCGCCAAGTTAACTAGCACCACTGCCACCGCTGCCTCTTCGGCCACGAATGCTTCCGGACGGAGGATCTCAACTAATTCGCGTTGCGGCAATGCCTACGAGGCTTCACCTCTCGGCATGACATGTGTCGGATCCAAATGGGGCAATTGCTGCAGTCAATACTCATACTGGTACGTTCAGTTATTGATTTTGCCGTCTTGTACTTCAAGAAGCTAATTCAAGACAGTGGAAGCACCGATGCATACTGCGGTAGCGGTTGCCAGCCAGGATTCGGTGATTGCAAGCCTCTGTCCTCATCCCCATCGTCCACGCCAGCGAAGGCCCCAATTGTGCCATCGAGTGTGCTGTCAGCCACCAGCGCATCATCCGCCTACCCTGCTTCATCTTCTACAACTACAATCGAGTCGGTTGGAATCACTTCATCAAGTACATCTGCAACAAGCCCAAGCTCATCACCTTCGGAGGTGGAAAGCTCCTCTTCATCGGGTGCCACTCTAGATCTAACAGTAACCCCACCGGTGGTTTCCGCCCCCAGTGAGATTCCAAACATGTCCACAAGTTCGCTCGCGGCATCAGAGACCAGTACTTCCACCGAAGCTGTCATCAGCTCTTCCAGCATATCAGCTGGCAGTTCAGAGTCGCTGGCCATATCTGCTGAGCTCCCAAACACAGCTGCAGCGCCGCTACCTACATCCTCAGAGACTGGCCCCGCAGAAGTTGAGATTGTGTCCTCCGCCGCACCGGCTATCGTGTCCAGTACGCCTAACGAACCGACAACCACACCCATGCCATCATCCACTGAAGTCCCAGCCCTATCGAGCGAGACTGAGACCGAAACCATCTTTTTATCTGCTACTCCCATGACCAGCACGTTCACATCCTCGGGGTCAGAATCTTCTTCCGAACCTACATCCACCCCTACACCGGAGCTCGCATCAAGCCCGGTGGTCGAAACTATATTGCCGCTCTCGGAAACACCGACCGAGGTACCAATGAGCTCAGTCGTGGCTTCATCCACTGCGTCAGCGCCCACAACCTGCAACACCCTCGCCGCGAGCTACAACCCTTCTTTCGAAAGCGGAGCCATTGCCCCTTGGACTTTCACCGGTATGAACCCAATATATGGTAAGACTGAGGTTCTCTCTGCAGCCTCGGCGCCCTTTGCACCACTTGATGGCTCCAGTGCACTTTACACTACCACGACTGACCGGTCATATACCAACTTCGCGTGGCTGTATACGCTCAAGAACGTATATATCCCAGCCAACAGCAACTTCAACTGCTCAGTAGGCATTAAGTTGATGCTGAAGGACAATCGAATTTACCCAGGGATTATAAATGCCCGGCTTTTTGTTGACAATCAGCTTGTGAACTGGGGACCGAATAATGTCTTCATTCCATCCCAACCATCGACACTTGAGAACTGGAGGAGAATCGGTGGTCCCGCGGTTGCGACTGCGCAAGATATGCATACTATCTCCATTAACGTCTTCTCCAATGCGAACAGCGTCTTCCTTTCAGGTATGACAATCGCGATCGACGACCTCCAGTGCTTCCCCACGGGGCAATGCGCAATATAGATAGATAAGTTGAGGTACCCAAATGCAGTAGTAGCTCATCTTCTTTTCTTGCGGGGCGCTCTTTTCTCTGTAATATAGCTCTTGCTCTAGTAACATCATTGTAGTTTAAGATTCAAAGTGGTGATTATATCATCATACGTTTCGTTCTTGACTTGATTGAGATGAATCAATTGCTGCTGAGATGGTGGCCAGTACACGTTAGCTATTCAAGATTTTCCAATCAATATCAGATGCTGATTTGGACCGTTACGCGAACGAGCTCAATGAGTACGCTAATGCTATCCTCTTGTCATGACGCCCCCACCATTGCCACCAATAACCTGTCCAGTGATCCAGCCAGCTTCCGGCATACATAGCAATCTCACAATGTCAGATACCTCTTCCAGATAAACCGGCCTTCCCCCCATGGCTTATGCCGCGGCGATCGTCTCCGCTGAGTCGACTCCTTCTCTCGCGCGTGCCAGCGGTGCCATGTAACTCAAAGGCCAGACCTTTTCCAACATCTCTTTCGGCAAGCTGGTATACATACCATGTACCATAGCGCCTGAATTGATAGGATTGACTGTGCATCGTTCCCCAAGCTCTCTCGCCCAGACACGAGTCATGACCTTCAAAGCGCCCTTAGTGCCTGCGTAACAAGATTTCCACCAAAATCCCGTTGAGGTGGCTACACTGGAAACTTTGATAACGCGGCCAGATCTTTAGTTTGGTAGATGGGGTATTGCAGCCTGCAAGACGAAGAGGGGTACGCGCGCATTGAGTTGGAAGATTGCCTCAAATTGATCGAGCGTGACTGCACCCATCGGCGCGAAGTTCACGATACCGGCGTTGTTGATCAAAATGTCGATTCGCATCCGCTGGTCTGTACCGAATGCAGACTGGGTCGCTTCGATAAGACGATTCGGGCCATCGGCCGTCGTGATATCAATCTTCGCCAATAGAGTCTTGACCGAATGTTCTTTTTGTAGCTCAGTTGCAAGTGTCTCTGCAGCAGCTTTTGAAGTATATGAAGTATGTTTATTGAATTTGTTCGCTCCTTTCGATGCTAGATGGAGAGCGAGCATTGCACCGAGACTGCGCAAATTCCCGGTGATGATGGCCAGCTTTTTCTCCAGTGGTCGAGATATGATATATCGATAGCTTGGTCTTTGGGAAAATAGATTACCATGCTTTCAAAGTCGAAGGGCTGGGTGACCGTGAACGCTACAGTGAAATGCTCGTATTCTGACGCATATCTCGGTGCTCGCACTTCACACGCGGTTTCCACCGTCATGGAACCTTACGGTAAGCGCTTTACATTGGTAGCTTTTAAATGCCGGGGGAATATACACAAGCTCTTGCGGTTCACCAGCAGGGGGCTCAAGCCTATGCATGTGATCGGCCAGAGTAGCGATCCATCGCTCATTTGGGGAAGTTGGCTCGTTTCTCCACGTACTATCTGCTCTAGATACCCTGCCGCAGGACGCGAAAATAGGTCTATACAAGTGATGTGTTGAGAGCACGTCGGGTAGAAAGACCGACATGGATGGCTAGCTGGACCAGAATCTCTCCTTATTTCTTGGAGCCGCTTCGAAGCCGTTCTGGTCGAAGAAAGCCCTGATCCTGGGGCCTTTCATGGCTTCGACCGGGCTGTGAACCGCCGCATTTAGCTGTAAATGGTCAAGTCCGAACCGTAAATTCATGGTATCACGATTCCAGGTCGCCATGAGTCTGATGAAAGGAAGAATGTCGATGAATGTTGCACAATTGTGTGTGAAGATAGTGAAGCAACCCGTGGCATCCATGGTTGAGCCTTCGCATGTGAAGACAAAAGTCTCGAGGTACCCATTCATGTCAGAGTGCCAGATGTTATACTTAGATTTACTACGAAAAACAGGGAGAAACTCACTCGAAGCTGTCGGCGAATCTGGCTCAATACTGTGTAGGCGTATTCGCGTCTAAACTCTGATGCGGATGCGTGTGCAATCTCTTGTTGATCTTGTTCAGACGCTGACTCAGGATCCGAAGGATCGCCACTGTGCGATTTGAGGGAAACATACCGATTTTCTACGATAAGGTGATAGATTTGGTTGCCTATCTCGCCCGGGATAGTGAAGAATCTAGATGTTGTGTTCATATCGTTAGTAGAAGTAGTAGAGTTGGGAGAGAGCTCATCCATTCGCTTTATAAGCGATATAGTGAATGGAGATAAGTCGAACTGGTCTCACTGGCAGCGCACGCTTGATAGCCAGCCTGTATGGGTAATGAAGCATTGGAGAAACGTACTAACTTTATAGACAAGGAAAGTGTTGCATAGCAAACGAACAATATAATGACTGAATCTTTCCCAGCATTGTGTCTAGGCATTGGTAGAACTATACAGTACCAGTACAGTGATGGCTCGATACTCAATCCGGGGGCGCTATTATACCAGGACGATACATGTGATCCTCTCCGCATCCTCGCCCTTCCTCGATGCGTACGTATGAAGCCCTGTTTCGGGCCCAATATCAACGAGATAGCAATCAGAGATTGTGAGTAGCAGCGACAACTAATGAAAAAAAAATGGAATGGCCAATCTCAAATACGTACCTCAGGAGAAATGAACAATTGGAAGCCATGCACTCTCCTTTTTTCTCACCATGATATAGTCTACCCCCTCGACTTAGTCAACCCTCTCTCGCCAACATCAGCGTGCAAAAATTCCAGCTGGCATTCCAACGTTCAGACAAGCATCCGCAAAATCAAGGCCTCCCGAGCTCCGGCACCGCGGCTCGGGAAAAGCGGCTTCCCCAGTCTTGGCGGACGCCACCAGCACAAAGCGTGACCCTCTTCCCCAGACGCCTACAAGAACAAGCCTGGGCCGATCAGCCGCAATCGCGTCTGGAATGCACTGTGACATCGTTGCCAGAATTAGGTCATTTGATCGCGCTGCCGAGAATCTCGATTTGCTTTCCCCATGGCGATGAGTGTCAACCGCGCGAGGCAACCGACGTGGCGCGAACAAGGGGCCGTAACGAATGACGTGCAGCCAAGTGCTGTCACTTATATACTTGAGAGGTTCGTTTGCTGCCTCTGGAGTTGAATTGTGATGCAATAAGTTAACCTAGGTTGGGCGCCTTACCAGACATTACTCCGCAATATAACTTTGGCGTTCCTGCATCTTCCCAAGTGCATTTTGACAGATAATCTGCACCGATACTCACCTTGTCCTGGCATCCCTTTCCATTCCCCCAAAATGTTCTCAACGCCTTCCTTGCTGTTGCTACCTGCAGCCCTCCTCCCGACCACCGTCTCCGCCTGGGATTTCTATGCCAACTTCACAATCGGCTCCTGCGTCGACGTTGACTGCCCGGGCGATGGCCTGGACGCTATGTGTCGCGTACAGAACCAAACGCACAGAACCATCGGCCTCCGCACATTCGACACCGCCATCACCGAAGACTCACAGAACTTAACTTGGACCGTCGGCATGACGCTCTACGACGGTTACGATGCCCAAGGTGATCGCAGTAAATTAGCACGTACGGTAGAAAGGGACTATTATCTGGGTACGCCGCCAAGCTTGAATCTGAGTAGCGATCAGCTGCTGTACCGAGGATGTGCCATCTTGTTCTCGGAGAACAAAGCAGTGGGGCCGCAGATCGATGGTTCGCAGCCTGGGGGACCGCCGTGTGAAGATTTGATCGGAGGCGGATGCATTCCGTCGGTCGTGAGCCAGACTAAAGCACTCCTTGCGTCAAACAGAACCCGCTATGGTAATCCGACAACGGTGCAAGCCTGTCAAAATTTGCGAGACGACTTGGAGTCGCTTTTCCCTAGTGCTTGTGGCACACTCGCGGGCCAGGATCGTTGGAATAATATCAGTTCGCTTCGTAAGTAGACTCTTTGACATTCCAGATAGTGGTGCCGTACTCACACTTGTTGCAGCTCTTACCGGCCCCGATGCCATATCCCCACCTTCAGGATCCGCAAACGCGTCTTCAAATTGCCACCCGACTCTACCCAAGTCAAACACCCTCTCCAAAGGCTTCGTCTACAATCAAACCGGGACGTACTACGCAGCTTCTACTGTTTCAATGATCAGTGGTATTGATCTTGTTTTGACCGCGTTTTGGTCACCGGAGGACGAGGTAGAGGGCGCGTTAGAAGAGCCGGATGCGAATGCCGAGTGCTTGTGGCCAGTGGCTTTGAACAAAGGAGACTTGTCAAATATGTCCACAGGTGGAGCGACGAAGAGCACGAGATGGAGTAGTGCTGGTGTTGTTGCAGTGGCTGCAGTTTTGTTCGCTGGCATGTTGTTATAACGGATTAACCATGTCAAAAGTTGAAGGATTTTATGAGCAAATTTAAATTTACTTATACGATCGCAGACTGTTCCATCTCCTTTTTCTTGGAGCAACGTCGATCCAGTGTTCAATTCCCGCCCACACCTTACACAGTCAGAATCGCTCTGTTCCTTTTCAAAACCCCTCCATCGATGAACGCGCTCAGCTTGCTACGCGTCTCTGAGTACGCGTCGTCGTCGTCGTCATCGTCGTATCCCCATACTTGATCTGGTCTTTAGCGTCCTGCAGCAACGCGTTGAACAACATCTCTCCGGTGACCCGTTGGGCCTTCTCTTTGCCATTTTTGTAAGTATTCTCTCAGTAGACAGTCAGATGCTGAAAGTATACTTCCAGCTTGCCCTTGCGACCCGGCGGGCGAGTAATGACTTGTAGCATGTTTCCAGCGTTTTCCTGTACTGCGTTGATAGGGCGGCGGAGATCCAAGGTCTTTAGCCCAGGGGCGCTAGTCGGAATCACCGGGTGCGTGGACATCGGGGTGAGGTATGCTGGGTTGAAGCTACCTACGCGGCGTTCGTGGCCCGTGATGGAGAGAAACGTAATGTTTGGGCACGTTGTCGATACGGGAACCACGCAGGAATGACGTCTAGGTGCACACCATAACTACCGCATTCCTAAACGTACCCAAACGATACGCACGGCTCCCGTTTTCAGAGATCGCAGTCGCCACTAGCTCGAGGTGTATACTGTTGTTCTGCATAAGCACTCCAGCCCACGAACCTAAGAGGACATGCTCCTAAGTTCTTCTCTGATAATAAAGCCTGGTTGGAATTCGATATCTTTGACAGCAGCACTCAGCCCTAGTTTCTCCAAGTCCCAGTCCACGTTTTTTTCTTCTCTCGAAGCAAACCTTGGTCTTGGTTGTACGCAGACCAGTCCGTTTCGCGTTCAAATGACCTGTTGTTCAATGCGCCTCTGAACACGCGGAACTTTCTGCTCTTCTGTGCGACCGGCCCATTCTCTCTTCGCAGAAGCCCACTCAACCATGGTATCTGTGAATTGCGACGTTCAGCAAGTCGACGAGAAAATACTGATAAAGGCTGCATGGTCTTTTTCCGGCTTGGACGAAGGTCACGATGACGACTTCCAGGTGAAATTGCGGCTATGCCTAGTTGGGCCTAAAGCTTTGGGCACCAACGACATAAGCGGCTTAGCTGAGGGGGCAAGGAAGGGACGGAAGGCTCTTCCCCACTTCGCACCATCTTCCAGGTACGCGAACAATGCTCTGGTTCTGCGCGAGTTGAATGACTTTTGCTGAGACATTGTAGTGTACATCGAGATCAACAGCGGTTTCAGACGGCGTTTATGTCAGGATGTGCTGGAGTCTTCACATGCAGACAAGCAACGAGCAAAATGCCAGTGTCATACCAATGATTCGTCATTCGTATCGTAAAGGGCGCCCTTGCGGAACGCATGTGCTACGTGCCTCTCGCGAGTCTTTCTCAAGCGGTCTAAGGAAAAACAAGAAAGAGACAATACATATACTATTACAAATGCCCGCCCGTGTAGATTCAAAACACCAAACACCAAATATGTGGAGTCCTTTCAGTGGTATAGAGCAATTCCGCAAAACCCAATAACGCCTTGCCGTTCAATGAAGAATCCCTCTCGTAATGTTCCTTATCCTTTCAATGTGTAGTAAAATTTAAGCAATCTTCTTCTTCAATCCTCCGAATAGTCCTTTGAGGCCGCTCGTCTCTTCCTTCTTCTTCCTTCTGTCGCGACGATCAGTCTCGCCCCTCTTAACACGTGGCCGCTCTTCACCTCGATCTCGGGTGCGTGGGCGATCGGCATCGACGCGACGACCAGATGGCCTCTCTTTCTCGGTGACCGAGATGCGACGCGTCTTGGGACGTTCTTCGGGCTTCGACATGCGTCTGCTGCGGCGGCGTTCCCGTCGCTCCTCGTCGGAGTAAGAGGCTACTCCAACCACTGCTGCAGCATCCTCGATCACTGGTGATTCTGCTTGCTCAACTGGTTCAGGTTCGAGCTCGTATTCGAAAGGCTCTGGTGGCGGCGGGGGGAGATCATCCACAGGCTGCGGGAGCGGGAACCCGCCATCACGACCGCCAGACATCTCATGCTCTGGTCGGCGCATGTAGCGCCGTTCTTCTTTCCATTTGTAATAATTAGCTTCTTCTTCAGGAGATGCGAATTGGCGTCGTTGGTGTGAGTAACGTCGACTGCGATGGGTACGTTCGCTGCGGTCACGGCTCTCATTGTTGGACGAGAGATCCCTGCTTGGTGAGCTTTCGGGCTCCATCTCTCTTCTTGGTACTCTGATAGGGCCCTCCAGCGTATTGCCACGAGCGCGAGTGGAAGACCGAACAGGTTTTGAGACCACGGGTGGGGAGGCCTCACCCTTCGAACGACCGAAGATGCCACCGAAAAGGCTGCCACGCTTAACATTCGGCGGAGTCTCTCGAGTGCTGAGGCGTCTCCGCGGTGCGCTGCGAGGCGGTGTCTCATCTGTTATCGGCGGTAGAGGAGGGGGGGATGTTGGCTCTTCGTAATCTTCAGCGACACGGCGAGCAGTGTCGCGGGAAGGCTCGATGATCTCTTCTGGCTGCGCAGCAGCTAGTTTAGCTGCCTCGCGTTCGGCTCTCTTTTGTCGTCGCAGTCTTCTCGCTTCTTCCTCGTCACGTGCAGCCTGGTCGAGCTTCTCTTGTTCTAAACGCTTTGCTTCTTTTTCAGCTTCATGCCGTTGGCGTCTCTTCTCGTGCCGGATCCGTCGCTCTTCGTCCTCAGCAGCCTGTTTCTTCTCTTCTTTGAGCCTTCGGCGTTCTTCTACTGCTCTGATGAGCTCCTCTTCTGCCCGCTTCACTGCTCGACGACGCTCACGATGCTCCAGTTTCCTCGCCTCCTCTTCGGCCTTGACCCTTGCAGCATCAGCGGCGGCAAGGCGCTCTTTCTCGGCACGTTCAGCCCGGCGAATCTCTCGTCGCCTTTGTCTGTCAGCTTCCTCTTCCTCCTCGTCCATGGGGCGGCGCTTGGGATGCCTCTCGTCGCTCCTGCTGTCGCGGCGGCGTGGACGATACTCCGGATAAGCCCTCTCCCTGTCGCTACTGCTCCCTGTCTTTTCGATTTCACGTAGTCTTTCTCTCCTTCGCTCAGCAGCTTCGCGTTCGTTCATGCTATCCCGACGCTTGGTCTTTGGCACATCAGTAGCGTCAGGTGCAATCATGGTTGGACGTTCCCTAATGGCAAGCTCACTTTCACGCCTGCGACTCGAATAATGGTGACCGTCACGGTGGGCATGTGAGTGCCTCCTGCTTCGCTTCTCCCGAACCGGGGGCTCAGCTGCAGGCTCGTCATCGATCGCAAAATCGCGGTCTCTGGCACCTTCGGCATCCTTGTCGGAAGAAGCGATCGCAGCTGCAGCGATTGCAGCTGCGGCAACTGGAGCTGCGGCAATTGGAGGTGGTGGTGGGGGTTCGGTTGGACACTCAGCAATGTCGAGTGACCTTTCCGCAGGGGCGACATCATCGGGGACTTCTTCATTGGCCGCTTCCATCACCAATTCCTCCGGTTCAGCCTGAACTTCTGGTGCTGACCCTTCTGCATCAGCATCAGCGACTGGTTCGTCTGGGGTGGGCTCCGCCTCTGGCTCTGGAACTGGCTCTGGCTCTGGCTCAACCGGTGCGGCATTCTCTGGCTCTGGTTCCGGTTCTTGCGGTGCCTCTGGTACTTCGGAAGGGGCAGGTTCTGCTGCAAGTTCCGCTTCAGGCTCCGCTTCGGGCTGGATTTCCTCTTCCACCACAGGTTCAGGGTCCGGCTGGGGCTCGCCCTCAGCTGGAGCATCGGGCGCTGGTGGCGATTCTTCTTCGGGTTGAGGTTCTGATGGTGCCTCAGCGGGCTCAGGAGCAGGCTCGGGTTCCGCTGGAGCATCTTCAGCAACAGACGCCGGTGTTTCGACGACGCTCTCCTCTGCAGCCGCTTCAGATGGCTCGATAGGCTCCGCAGACTCAGGGGATGCTTCCACGACCCCGCTTTCCTCTGGTACGGCCTCTTCAGTCATTGGGGCGATTTCTGCAGGCTCAGCCTCCGCCTCCGCCTCTTCTTCTTCTTCTTCCTCCTCCTTTGCGGATGCCTCACTCTCTCCTGATGTAGCCTCCGAACCGTCGGCTGGTTCACTTCCATCCTGAGGGGGCTCTGCCACATCGTCGACAGCGGACGGGGCGGGCTGAACGTCTTCTGCTTCATCAGCCGGAGCTGGATCGGCATCAGGTGCAGCGACATCGTCTTCATCGTCTTCGGCAGCAGCGTCTTCAGCCTGCACTTCCTGTAGAACTCCCTCTTCTGGAGCGGCCTCCTCTGGCACAGCTTCTTCGGGTACTGGTGCTGGTGTCTCTGGCTCCTGAGCCGGTTCGGACTCTCCACCGTCAGCGGAACTAGCTCCCGACTCTGGTACTTGAGAGTCCGACTCAGCAACCTGCTCGGCAGGCTGGGCTTCCGCTTCTGATACGATGGTACCAGTTTCTTCCGCTACATCGGCAGGAGGGGCGGCATCGCCCTCAGGAGACTCAGCTGCAGCTTCCGGCTGTGCGTCGACCTCCTCCGCTTCACATTCACTCTGAGATTCGCTCCCCGATGATGCTTCATCAGCTTCATCGTCATTGTTATCCGCATCCGCTGGTTCTGGTGCGTTTTGTGGCTCAGAGGCTTCCACTTCCGCAGCGGCTTCTTCCTCTGCATCCTCGGAAACTTCCTTAGAGACCATAGAATCTTCGCCAGCAGGATCCTCGGCAACCTCTGCAGCTGAAATCTCCGAATTGGCTTCTGAGTCAGGCTGAGTCTCAGGCGGTGGAGTCTCATCTTTTGGTAAGATCTCACAAGTTGCTGCGGAGAATGCGAGTGATAGTTGCGGGTCAGGCTTCTCACTTGGCGAAGGTTCCGCAGGAGGCTCGATGATTGAGTCTTCCTCCTCTTCGTCGTCATTCTCTGCTTCAGGCTGATCCACCTCCTCAGTTGCAGCTGGCTCGACTTCTTCTGGCTCGACCTCTTCTTGCTCGACTGCCGCTGACACCTCGGAAGCCGAGCCTTCGGAGCCATCGTCGACATCATCTTGAGCCTCGTCCTTTGCTGCTTCAGGTTCTGCAACAGGCACAGGGGCTTCCTCTTCTGGGGCCGTATCTTCAGGTTGGCCAGTCTCACTTTGGTCAGGCACAGAGCTGGGTGCGTCACCAGCTTGAGAAGCATCCACTGCAGGCGCCGCCGATGAAACTTCAGATGCAGACCAGTCTTCAGACTCAGACTCAGACTCGCTTCCAGAATCGGATCCTTGCTCTTCTGCCACCTCCTCCTTGAGTGCTGGTTCTGCGTCGGGCTTCATGACACCTCCGGGTTGATCAGACACCTCTGAAGAATTGTTATCATGAGCAACCTTAAAATCATCAGCACATGCTCTAGTACCCTCTTGGAAGATGGAGGGCAATGTCAGAAGAGATGGGTTTGAATTAAAGGATACATACTGCCTCAGAAACTTCGCTGGCCGGCATGTCTGGTGCCGAGCTTTCTTTGCTGTCCGCTAGTGCTGCAGGGACATCTTGATCGATCTGTTCCGGAGTGGGTTCGGTGATGGTTGGTTCGTTGACAATTTTCTCAGCGGAGATTTCTTCGTCTGTGGGTTGTTCTGTCGGTGCCTCAACGCCAGCCTCCTCTGAGGCCGAATTTGGGCTGATCTCGCTCGTCGCGTCAGCCGGGATGGTTGCGCATGACTCGCTCGGTGTGTCCTCGGCTTGGGGTGAATTGGCTTCAGTGTCGACTGTGGCAAGTCAGTTGCTGCGTGGCCCAGCCAGTCCAACCTGTGGACAGAAGTATGGGTGGCGTGCAAGAAAGATTGATGATCACAAAAAAGAGACGATGGGTTTCGAGTGTGACGGGGATGTCGGGAACCAAAAGACTGGTGGGTGGGCTAGCGCAAAGCAAAACCACGCAGCTTGGACGCTCGGCAAAACTGCGTGCATGCGTCGCAGCCCGAATTCCATATGGACACTTGCTTCCACGTGACGATAAGCTAAGTGCGACCATGGCAGAATGTGCTGGCAGTGTGGGCCAAAGGAAAGTTCCGGGGCGGCCAATGACATGTTCCCACATGCAGCGCCCTAGCCCGATTCGCTGCATGCAGGGCGCTATCGAGCGACTGTGCGCAACGGAGCCACCAGCAACAAAGAACATTAAGGGAGTGCAGGCGACATAAAGATGTGAAAAGCAAAAAAAGGTGTGTCTACTTACTTGTCGTTTCGCATCCTGTTCCCACGTCATCGGACGTAGCCGACTCCTCGCTTTGTTCGCTGTCCTCGGCAACTTTGTGACTCTCCGCTGGTTCCAGCTCACCGACAGAAGGACCTGGATCAGCGGTGTCCCCTTGTGCATCCGCGGCAGCATCGTCCGCAGTGGTTTCTTGTATTGACTCTGGTGGAGCTGGGTCGGATTGGACTTCTGAAATCGCGTCCGTGGCGTGTTCTTGATCGGGTGCGCCGGCGAGGTCTGCCTCTGGAGCAGTATCTTTCTCAGAGGTCTCTATCAGTGCTAGTAATACGTAAGAATACGATATAGTTGGTGTGTGGGGATCATCAAACCTTCTTCTGCAACTTCCGCTGGCTCTGCAGGCTTAGAATCTAAAGCTCCCGCCTCTCTTGCGGCCAGTGGTTGTGTGGGCTCCCCAATGCCGTCCTCTTGGAATGCGAAGACGTTGAAAGTCTCATCCGGATGCGACATCTCCGACTTCTCGGCATCGTCGTGAGTGAGATCGATTGAACTTCTCGTAGTGCTGGGAGCATCCACATCATGGCTTTCGGATGGATTGGTCTCGCTGGCATCTGACTGCGATGAACCATCGTCGTCATCGTGCTCCCAATCGGAGATGTCTACTTCAAACTCGTCGGCCATCACTTCAGGAGGTTCTTCATGAACAGGGCTCGTTGCAGCACTCGCTGTGAAATGGGCATCAATGGACGCCAAGATCACATCACGGATCTGGTCCTGGTTGGACGCATTTTCGTCAATTGTGCCTGGGGGTTCTCTGTACATCGTTCCCGCCTGGGCAACCTCAAACAACGATTGGGTGTCGTCGTTGTCGATAGAGTTGGGCTCCCCTTCACTGGGTGGTGTGGTGTTTGTGTCTTCGACCGTTTCAAGTGAAGGAATGTTCGCCGTGTCTTGAGGTGCGGGGGCGCTAGCTACACATTATTAGTACTGAATTAGACAAGACACATTTATCACATCGAGCTTTGTCTGCGAATGAATGCAATGTCTACTTACTTGCTTCATCCGCGCTGGGCTCGTCAGCCTTCACCTCTGTCTCTGTCGAAACTGGATCCGCGGGGGTGGCCTCAGCTTCACTCTCGGCTGGAGGGTCGATGGGGTTCGAATCTTCATGCTCTGCTGTCGGGTTTTCCTCGCTTTCAAATACAGGAGTCTCTTCAACAGCAGGAGCCTGCTCGACAACCGCATCTTCGGGGGCAGCTGCAGCGGGTGCCTCTTCTGCGGCAGGAGTCTCATCAACAGCGGCCACTTCTTCAGCGACGGGCGTCTCCTCGACTGGAGCAGCGTCTTCCGAAGCAGCCCCCTCATCAACAGCGGGTGCTTCATCCACGGTAGCAGTGGTTGGCTCCTCTTCAGTAGGTGTCGATTGGTCGGCCGGTGGCTCCTCGGAAGGAGTAGCAAGGGCGTCATCGACAGCATGCGCATCCTCGACAGCGGGTGTTTCTTCGACAGCAGGACTCTTTTCCTCTTTCGTTTCATTCTCCACAACTGCGAGCTGCTCCTCCGTTACGGCAGCCGCTTCCTCGGCTGGTTCAGGCGCAGTCGTTTCATTAGAAGCGGCAGCATCTCCAGCAGGCTCTGCCTGGTCCACTGCAGCATCCTCTACCGGAGGTAACGTCTCGACGACAGCCTCTGCTTCAGGCTCAGCGCTTTCTGTCTCAGCCGCAGGTGCCAATGCTGGTACTGCCGCTGGCTCCGCTGCCGCCTCTGGTGCCGCTTCTGGTGCCGGCTCTGGTGTTGACTCTGCTACTGATTCTGGCGCCGGCTCCGCTGTCGGCTCTGGTGTCGGCTCTGGTGCTGGCTCAGCTGCTGCCTCTGGTGCCGCCTCTGGTTCCGCCTCTGGTGCCGCCTCTGGTGCTGGCTCTGGTACCTCCTCTGGTGCTGGCTCTGGTACCTCCTCTGGTGCTTCCTCTGGTGCTGACTCAACTGCTGGCTCTGGTGCTACCTCTGATGTTGGCTCTGCTACTGATTCTGGCGCCGGCTCCGCTGTCGGCTCTGGTGTTGG